>NDGM011256588.1:7375-27656 GCA_002564305.1 Octomys mimax
AAGAAGAAGAAGAAGAAGAAGAAGAAGAAGAAGAAGAAGAAGAAGAAGAAGAAGAAGGATAAAATATTCAGACAAAGATAGAGGATCAATGTAAACAATTACGGAAGTATAACAAGTACTGAACCTGAAAACAGAAGATGTTTG
Organism: Octomys mimax; assembly: GCA_002564305.1. Taxonomy (NCBI): domain Eukaryota; kingdom Metazoa; phylum Chordata; class Mammalia; order Rodentia; family Octodontidae; genus Octomys; species Octomys mimax. Next base: position 7,520 of record NDGM011256588.1, read on the forward strand.
AAGTGAAGGTAATAGAAGGAGGAATGAGAAAACCACTTAATGTAAGCATGGAAGCTGGCTTCCAGAGGCGTCTTCACTTACAGTACTGACATCTGTCCCCCGTATATTCAGCCTGGCAGTGGCAGAAAGGCTGGTTCCCAGCAGTCACAATGCAGGTCCCTCCATTCTGACAGAAGTCCTCACAGACAGTCTTACCACAGCTCGGCCCGGTAAACCCCAGTGCACAGCTGCAGGTGGGTCTCCCTGTTGGAAACAGCATCAAAGTAGTACAGAATACATTTTTAGACAGACTACTCCATGTTCGTGAAATTGTCACTGCATAAGAACCTGGAAACCAGGTGACTGCCCACAATTTGTTCTGCGATATTAGGAAACAACAGAATTTCTTTGGTTCACACTTTTTCCATATGTCTAAGGAAGCCTAGAAAACACACAACATTCATCTAGCTCAAATACTGAGAAATCTCTTTAGGAATAATTATATTTGTGCACACGAATTTTTGTCCTTAAGTGTTTATGTCATTCTTTCCACTTCTCTTTCAGGGCCATTTCTTTTTTTTTTTTTTTACTATTCTATGTGGTGACATGGTTATTTTGCTACACACATAAAATACAGGTAATCGTATTTCCTTGTGGTCAATGATCATCTACTAGATACTATTGATACCACATAAAACTTCAGCTTTACTTATTATAAATAATTATTTTAATAAATGTAAAGTAGCTATAGCATAGTAATAAAAATTAATAAAATAAAATAGGCATGCCATGCAATAGATTTTTGAACAACACGTGTTTGATTTAAATATCCATATCTTTAAATCTGAGGACCAATTCTTATTTTGTCTAACTTTACATTTATTCATAATAAGAATTTTTATATGTTGTTTATTAATAGTAAGATGATTTAGGAATTTAACTGGAATAAGACAGTAGACACTTGGTGAGTCATCCTTGAATGTGTTTCTACTCTTGCTCTGTAAGAAGTAATATCAGAGTGAAAGTAAATATTTTTTTAAGGTATTTTGGGCATAACACAGTGAACTGTCATTTTAAGGATGAGCCCCTAGCTGCCTCACCTGTACAGGACTGAATAGAAAACGGACCATGCAACTACATCTGTAGAGTGGAGAAGAACATACAGGCATGGAAAAAGAAAGAACGGAGTTTGCAAACATGTTCGAAAAAACAAAAACATAAAGGATAATAGGAAACATCAATCACAGGTCTCAACAAATTCTGTTACAGGTCACAATTAGCATTTCTATAGAGTTCAGGAATGTGAGTCAGTTGGTTTCCAAAGCATTTCCTCTCTCTTCTTTGTAAACCGGAGTGAACAACAAGATACCTGACTATCCCATCACTAAGACTTGGGTGTGAAAGATAAATGCTTTTCTCTGCCGCCATAGACTCCACATCGTGGGACAAGTTCACACTTCAGGAGAACTTCCGTTAAGTGAACAAAGGACTTTCAAGCAAAATTCACTTGCATTTCTAGAGAAGGATTAAGTGGTAACACTACAATTTATTCATTAATTTTACTTCATAAGTACTCTACATACTAAAAATTGCAGAAAACTGTGGCTTAAAATAAAAAGAACAAAACACTATTTTGGTAAGTAGCATTGCTTTAAATGTATTATTTATAAATGTTATTATTTTTGGGACCCATAGGTGCCTGTTAATAGCCTAGGAAATGAGGCAAGTTTTATATATACTAAAATCTCAGTAACTTCAAAATTACTGTTGCCCAGAAAATTGCTAATTAAATTTTCCTACAATCTTTTAACATTCCTAATACATTTTTCTTGTTGACATAGAAAGAAACTACCTCCTATGACACTTTAGGGCATAAAAAATAAAGACCCAAACAAGAAAACAAATAGTGGTATTACATAATTTTGGAACATGATTACCAAGAAAAACAAGCATTCAGAACCAAAGAATTAATTCTTGTTTTTTAGTACGAGCTCCTGAATATCTTACAGAGAGGTAGGTAATAAACAGCAACTTGAACTACATTTAAAACAGTGTACAATACGTAGAAGAAACCAAAATATAATTTGAAAAAAAAATAGATCAGAAAAAGTCATAGGGATGTGAGAGGTAAATATTGTGGACATTCATTATCCTACATTGATGTTTATGGCTTAGTTTTTCTTTTTCAAAAAAATTAGGACTGAAAAAATATAAAATGACAGAGTCTTGAAAAAGATAAATAGAATCCAGTGGGAAACTTAAATGTCCCTTCTCCCCAGTCACTCAGAGAAACAGTAGAGCAGCTTTCTGTGTTTCTATCTAATCTGCAGCTGCTTTGAAACCAGAGCAACATGGAGTAACCAGGTTGTCCCCAGCTAGCATATGCCTAATGTCATTTGGATTGCAGCTGAATTATTTTCTAAAGCTCTTTTTCTTCCTTTGAGGAAAAGATTTATTTTTAACAAGAAAAAATCTTCATATTCAAGGGAATATCATTTAACTAAAACTGCATGGGAGAACAGCAAACCTTCTGCTTGCTGATGGGAAAAGAACCATCTGTTGCAGAATCGCAGAATGGTTTCCATATAAGATTTTCAACAGTCTCTTAGGTTGCACACTAACCATTTTATTGGATTCATTGCTAAAGATTTATTTAGGTAGCAGAATTTTTATTTTGATATCTTCAAAAGAAATGGCAATGTCAGGCTGAATAAAGTAGAGATTTATAGTGGTGGTATCCATGGAGCTGGGGAGTTGGTGGTCTAGAAGGTGAACACAATCTGAAAAAAGCATCAGTTGATGGGTGTGGGGGTGGGACCCACTTCCTGACTCTCCATCAATCCTGTTTCCAGAGCACCCTCTACTGGATGTTCTTGTCTTTCACCCTTTGGGCTCCAAGACTTACAATTGAATTCCTCCTTCCCCTCATCTTATGCTTAAACTTTTGATCTCCAAATGGCAGTTATAGCGGTGGCTCCCTTACATTCCAGACCACGGACTTTGTTGAATTATGTGACTGGCTTTCCTGGTAGTTATACAGCTTGAAGTTAGCATGCTATAAAATTTCCCATGTGCCTCAGCACATACGGCAACTCCCATAGTGCATCTCCTATTATATATCTCTATCTCCACATATGCATGCATAAATATATTTTTTATATCTTGTGATCTTTTTCTTTTAATCGTCTTAAGACATACATATAAAACTGGAGATGAATTGAAATTATTTTTACTATCTGTGCAAAGATAATTAGAAGCTACAAATACACATGTTCTAAGTTCTTTCAGTAAATAGTCATACCACAAGACAAATTTATAATAAGCTATTACAATATCACTGCATAATGAATAAAAAGTGATTTTAGATGTTATAAAATTGTAGCCAAAAATTATAATACTCTTTAATCAATAATAAATATTTCTAAGGAATATAAATTGATAACACTAAATATTTTCTTACTTGACAAAATAAAAATGTCTGGAATTACATAGAATTCTTTAAATTTCACTAGATCTCATATACTTCACATAGCAGTCATAGTCTTAGTAAAATATGTCTGATTATAAAATATTGCTCAATTAGTATTTGAAGGAATTAATAAATTTTAAGCAATGTTAAATAATTTGATTTATGTAGAACTGGGAATGAAATTGTGTTGATATTTACATAGAGTGACTGTTTAATTTGAATTTTCCCCTGTGCATCTCATTTTGTAAATAATAGCAGTGCTGTTTAGCATGTAAAGGTAAAACATGGCAGAGTGCCTCCTACAAGTACATACTGATTTCCAACACGGTTGTAGTGGTTTACATTCCCATCAATGTTGTGGAAATGTTCCTTTTCCTCCAGAATGCCCCACCATTTTGAATTTTTGATAACAGCTATTCTTTATGATAAAATGGAAGCTCAATGTTGGTTTGATTTTCATTTATCTAACATCAAAGATGCTTAAGACTTCTTCATGTGCTTGGCCATTTACACTTTTTCTGTAAAGCATTTTTGCATTTTAATTGCCAATTTATTTCTGAAGTGGGGGACCTCTGTTACAAAAACTTTAGGGCTCTAAAACAGAGATTGAAGTGGATATTAGAAAATGGGAGGGCATCTACTACTCTTCGGTAGGCAGAAAAACTATTGTTAAAATGGTCATATTAGTAAAAACAATAGATAGATTTAATGCAATTCTCATCACCATAGCAACAACATACCTTAAAGAATGAAAAAAAAAATGTAAAATGTCTATAGAACAAGAATCCCAGAATAACAAAAACAGTTCTGAGCAACAACAGCAAAGCAGGAGACATCACGATCCTGAAGGTCAAGTTATATTATGGTAAGAAACTACAATAAGAAAAAGAGCATAGCACTGACTCAAAAACTGTCATGTTGATCCTGCAGTCGAACAAAGGATCCAAAAACAACTCCAAGCACCATCAGCCATATTAATTTTGAAAAAAAAAAAAAACGACCAATAATACACTCTGGAAAAAGGATACTCTTTAATAAATGGGGTTTGAAAAGTGGATATCCACATTCAGAAGTCTAGGTCTGAACCCATATCTCAACCATGCACTAAAAGCAAATCAACCCCGGCTTATGGTGCTGGCCCTGCCCCTGGGGTGTGCGATTCACACTGGGTGTGGTGGCGCATGCCCATAATCCCAGCGTTTGGAAGGCTGAAAGCAAGAGAATCACTACGAGCCTGATCTAGTAGTGAGACCCCAAACACCCTATAGACCTTCCTTAAAATACTAAATAAATAAATAAATAAATAAAGTACTTCTTTCTGCCTATGTTTTTCAAAAGGTTTACCACATTTTATCCCTGGAGATTCACTGTTTACAAATGCATTATGATTTCTTTATTAATCACAAAATGCATGAGAATTTGTTGTGCCCTCACAGAACCAATAATACCTGAATTTCCCATAAGGCTATGAGGTAGACACATTCTACTGATCATTACTGACCTAGCTTTACTAAGTAAGGGTTTGTTCTCAGGTTTTCTACATAAACCATGCCCCTTGCCTCCTTTAACCTGGTATTGGTTGAGATAGCCTCTGTTTTGGGTATGTGATACATAACTAGCTTTATATACACACTGTCAAGCTTTAGTTCAATGAGTGTCATTAATACATTGCGTGTAAATAGTAATATTCATCTTATAGCCTTTGGCACATATTTTTGAATGTTAATGTTTAGTGTTCCATGAAAGTATCATCTAAATGTGGCACAACTCTTACCAAATGCTTAGTATTTGAACACAAATGTATTTGTATCCCTTTGTGCAGAATGCAAATAATGGACTATAAAGTCCCACAGCATCATTCACTTACTTACAAAACTGCAATCAGAAATTCTGCTTCCTGATACCTTTCTCCTGGCTGCTTTCCTTTCTGAAATCTGCCTTAACCTCAGGCGTAGATTCCAAATAATAAAAATTCTGAACACTTTTAAAAAACTGCTGGTTCTTTGGAAAGAAAATTTGACATTCTACTCTTTTGCTTACTGTACTGGACTGAAAGCGAGCACCCACTTATACACAGTTTTAGCAAGTTGACTACAGCTGTCAAATTGTCTTTAGTTTCACAAAGATTAGAGTAAACTATTCAGCAAAGACTGACAAAGTAGGGGAAAAATTGTGGTCTTTATCGAGTTGTCTCCCAGGTACTGTTTAATATATCCTGACATGTTTCAAGTAATTGGTCTCAGTCTATTTATGCTTCTGGAAAGTTCATTTTCAGTCAGCACTGTAGAAATGAGATTGAAGCATTTTTGTCTCTTCTGAGAATACAAGTAAGCTCACACAAGCCTTTTGGCATTGACCTAGAGAGTCATAAGGCTGAATAATTTAGTATCCTCTCACCATGGTAAAAATGAACCAGTGATGGTGACTCAGGAAGCCAGCAGGAGAATTAGGGAAGGTTTGTATTTACTTTTTCATAGGCATTTTCTGAGGATGTAATGATAGAGACTGAGACTAAGTCCAGCACTTAATAAAAAGCCAATATATGCTATCATGATCCTGAGAGTAACCAATATCATTACTTTCATTTATAGTAATAAATATTATTTTAATTTTTATAGTAATATGAATATCTATTAACCATGGGATTGGCTAGAATATAGAAATATAAGAAATATATTTTATACAGAAATTTTATATATATTTTCCCTAGAATACATAGTGTGTATTTCTTATACATTGTTTATTTTTTAAAGTACAATGCAAACAGTTTTCCATACTATTAGATATACTTTGATTGGTATTATATTTAAATATTCTTATACTTTATGTATGCAATATTTTATATATTTACAATATTAATTTAGGGTTTTCTCCAATATTAGATTATTTGTAACACTATTGACATTTTCACCTCTATATTTAATTTCTGTGTTATTTTTGATCCTTGAGAGGTATCTCTAAAAGTAACATTGCTTAGGCAAAGAATATTAATACTTTTCAAAACTTGTATTCAATTTTAAAAATTGATGGCTGAAAGGTTTGCACCTTTAGCATCCTTTTCCAGCACTAATTTGAGAATGCCTATTTTACTCATATCTTACACAGGAGAGGCTCCTATTTCCTGCTTCTCCAACTCAAAGGTCTTGCCTTTCCCCATTTTTCATCATGTTTAATTTTTTTCTGCCTGATTTTCAGAGTTACATATTTTGAATTTAATTATATGTTAAATTATAAGCTACTTTAAAAAAAATTTAGTGGCAGTTATTTCCTTGAACTCTTCGAAGAGAACTAAATATTTGCTTTTGCTATTTCCTAAGTATAATTAATGTTTGTGTTTAGTAGTGAGAATATAAAACTTAATTTATATGAAAAATAGCCCGCCTTTCAATAAAAGTGAAAGAAAATAGGGGCAGGTTAAAAGTAGGTTAACGCCACATAGAGCTATAATTAGGCTGACTTCGTGCTTCACATCCTAAATAAATTGGTACCTGGAAAGTATTCTGTACATGCATTTGTCATCATTTCTGTGTGTTTGAGGTTATATGCAAGTTCTTTGAGCAAATATACCATCTGTAATGGGTAGGTGCTTGGACAGAAAGACCTTAATAGAAACAAGTAAATCTTCTTCATTTCCTCATCTCATATTTTAAAAGTTCATCCACTGCAGAGAGATTTTATAATTGTTCCACAATGCTAGACTCTTCCATACTTCTGCTTCACTTCTGAGGAAGACACTCAGCGGCAAAAGCCTCTAGTTCTCATGGCACAAAGATCTACCTGACGAGCCTCTCCTCTCTTCCTGTTACATTCATAAATCAATAAAAATATGCTGCATCAGGCCAGCCAGATAGCTCAGCCAACTAAAATGACTAGTTAGGCAGATGCAGGGACCAGGGTTTGATCCCTGGCATGCTGTGCCAGCCCCATCCCCAAAGCACACTGAGACTGTGAATGAGACTGGGCATGGTGGTGCAAAACTGTAATCCCAGCGCTTGGGAATCTGAAAACAGGAAGATTACTTCGAGTCCAGTCTACACAGTGAGACACTGTAGACCCTCTAGACCCTGTACTAAATACATTTTTAAAAATATGCTGCATTGCCTGCTATCCATCGTTGTAGTGTCACCTTTTCACCTGGCCAGTTCTGCCTTCATCTTCATACTTTCCAAAATGACATTTGTCTTCCCTTCTGCATAATTCCTAGCTTTGGAAGTAGTGTTATTGGTGTATATTGCCCCAAATTCACAATCTTTCTTGGTCCATTCCTCTGAAGTTGATCCAATCTAACTGCAGCTGAAGCCCTGATTTACTTTACCAGAGCATGAAAAAGTCTAACTGATAGGCCTAAATCTGCAGGAAAAGTACCATACAGTACGAGTGTGTCTCAGAGAGTAAGTGTTCATAATGTGCTATCGCTTGTAATAGCAAATAGTTAATTGCATACATGTCTGATACATATGAGGCATAAAAACTTCTGTAAATAGTAGAATGTATACTATGTTTTACCCTGACTTCTATCAATTTTACTGAAGATAAATTTTATCATAAACATATCTTTTGAAGAGAAAGTCACAGAGATGCATCTTATACACCGTTGTTGATATGATCAATGTCAAAATATTTCATTATATTGTATCTTCCTATATAAATAGAGCTCATATATTTTTATTTAGTGTTCATTTTTTTAAAAAGCTCTGAGAAATAAGAACTCATTCCTACATGCAAAATTTTAATTAAATCTCTCAGATGTGTTCCTTAATTAACTGGTGACATTACTTTGTTCAATTATTATTTTTCTGTTCAACTGTCATAAACTTATAAATTGTAATTAAAGCTGCCCCAGACCCTAGTTATATAGTGTCCACATAGGAATTTTCCAAAAAGCTTAACTGTAAGTAAACCAACAATGAATAAATCCATGAATTGCCCACTGGGATTTGTTCAACAAATTAACATCTGTGTGGAGATAATGAGGTTCTACAGACTGTAATACCAAACAACTTTTTTTTAAACCACATTTTTAAAAGTGAAAAGTACTTTGTAAATGACTTAATTGGATAACCTATAATTAATTACTAGATTTTATTAAAAAAAAAAAAACTACATGGCCATATCTCTGGTTGAATTCACAGGAGACTTCATTTGTATTTCTGAGAAGCAATGTTCTTAAACAGATCATATGTGGAAGTCAATATTTAAATATTTGGGTATAAAAAGCTGGTCTACAATGGATTTCAAGAATGCACTAAGTTCGGGAGAGATGAGTGCAACATTGAAAGTTGTGCTCCACTATGTACAACTTCAGCTCTCTTAAGGAGCCAGCCAATCTCAATGACATGTCTCTGTAATCCTTTGTAGATCGAACGTGCAGCTATAGTTAGGAATATAAATAAATCACCCCACATAATCTAATGATTTTTATTATCTTAATAAGAAGTTTTACTAATTAAGCAATTAAATCTTCAAATAAGTAAGTTTTCAGGAACTGTTTCTTCTCTAAATGAAGCAGTGTTTCTACTACTAAAATGAAAATCACATAAGCATTCACTGAATCTGTATTCTCATTTGCCTACTCAGTAAAGGATCCCGTACTATATTTTCTATAGCAATAGAGTATCCCTACTGCATGGACTAGCTTCCCTTCATCAAAATAAATATATGGGCTAAGAGTCCTAGCACATTTGTATTTCAATTTCCCTGCTACATACTCTTTTCAGAATGCAATGAAGTACTTAGAATATTTAAATATCAAGTAATCATCAGTCAAAAATATGTACAAGCATAAAGGATTCTAATATAAAACAGCTTGGCTTTTCTGTACTCCACTAAAATTTTTTCTTCATGTGACTCTTGTAGTTAGAATTATGCTAAACACTTCAAAGAGAACCATAAGCAATAGAGACAGGGAGAACTCCCAGTAAGATATAAATTAACTGTGTAGGGAATATGCGGATCATATAGATTGATTTTCCATCTGAATAAATTTGCATTTGTGGTAGTAAAATTAAATGTGCATAGATTGCACTTTAATAGTTGCATAATGTCCCTGGTACTGAATATTGGAATTTGCAAATTAGATTTTATTATGCATTCAGGTTATTTTTCTCATGGGAACCAATTTTACATTTAATAAAAATCAGCAGGAAAATATGTTCAATGCTCACTTATGTGGCATGGTGAACACTTCTGCAAACATTTTTGCTGCATAAATTAAGAATGATCTCAAGTATAGTATGTATTAACAAGAGTTAACTGAATATTTTCAGAGCATGTTATATAAGATGTTTTGCAATGTCTACAGTACTTACAGTTTTAGATGGTAATAGGATGGTATAAGAAACTATGCAATAAAAGTAACTAAATTTGGAGTACACATATAAGTTTTGGAAAACGGACGCTATTAATCATTCTAATCTTGGGTCAATACATATAAAAGCATAAATTTTTTACCTTTGAAACTCAGCACATTTTAATTTCCCTTACTGTTCTTAAACTTTTTGACCTGAATTACAGTATGTTGAATTTATAACAAATGTCATTGCATAGGTTGCATTGTTAAAATTAATTTGTGTTAATTTATCCACTATGAAATTATAATGTGTTTATAATCCTCACTGTTAGGTTTTCACACAAAAGGAAATGAGCATACTCCAATATTTACCTAGAGCTGAAGGTGTACAAGTCCCTCCATTTTGACAGTAGTTGCTGCAGTGGCTGACTTCGCATCGTTCTCCTGAGTAACTAGGCCAGCAGAGACACCTCACATCACCCTTCTCATTGAAAATGCAGCGTCCACCATTTTCGCAAGTCAACTCGCATGCATCATCTGGTTGCATGAGGGAATGTACAGATTTGCACGTCATTTTCAGGATGGTTGAGTAAAGATAAATAGAAATATTTAAATACTGAAGTGTTCATTTTTCATAACCTAACTTAGTTTTCCATAAAATAATAAAATTATTTTCATAAAACATTTTTCATAAAATTATAATTTTTCATACAATTGAATAAGTGAACAATAGCTGAAAACAGGCAAATAGATTCTAGTTTTTGAGTCATGACTACTAACATTAAATTATTTTTCCTTTAACATGTCATTATATATCTTCATAAATAATAAAACTAACTTCCTGAAAGTAAGATACTTTTATGACATGAGTAAACTTCGCCTATTCTCTAGTAGTTGATACATAATCAAAATGAAATATGTAATAAACTTATAACATTTATATTTTTCTATACACACTACTACATCCTGTGTTCTCATATGCACATATAATTGCTTAAAGTGTAAAGAAATGGTTATACCTTACAGCAAAGCATCTATGCTATGTGCATATTAGTACAGAGAAATGTTCAAGTGATGAAGCATTCTTTGATGCCAGTACATTTTAAGCAAAGAAAGATATACCAAGCCATTGAAATCTGGTAAAATGTTATGACAGAATACTATGAAAAATGCTTCCATTGATAAAATTCATTATTTCTGTTTAGGCTCAATCTCTGTCCTTATTGACATTTTGACTAAGAATAAGAAATGGTCATAGGTTGGAGGGAGCAAAATTGTATTGAACAAAACAAGATGATTTGTCATGAAATTGGTTTGGCAACATTGTGTAGATTAGGTTACTACTGGTTTTAATAAGACCTTTGTTCATTAGAATAATTTTTGCTACATTGGGTAGGATAAATGGAACAAAAATGATTGTCGTTATTTAGAAAGCATTCTAGAATGTGTCCTTTACTAAATTTGTGTCTCTCACATAGTAAACTTAGGTGAGACTATGTAGTTTATATTGCTACTCAGCAAATTCTGCTCCTTGCATGGCAGATGCTAAAAAGTATTTCAGTATGTATCATTAGAAACAACTTTTCAACCTCAATAACTTCTTTGGCATGTACTTAAGCTTTAGATTGACATTACTAAGTTTGAATTTACCCACTTACGAGTATATATATATATATATATATATATCCTCACTAACCCTAGTTCTGCCTCTAATTACCTGTCCAAGTTAATTTACCTGAATCTCAATTAGTTCACAGGTAAATGAAATTTGTGGCAAAAAAGTTTTTTCATAAATATAAAATACAAAGATTTTATTTATTTTTTATGTATTTATTTATTCCTAAATGTATTTGGTTGTTATAGGATCTAACTATGCAGTTTGAAGTGCATAGGTGATCCTCCTATTTTCAGGCTCCCCAGCACTGGGATTACAGGTGTGCACCACTATGCACACACTCTGGCCTGCCCAGCCTGGTCTGGGGTTGGAGCTGGCACAGCATGTGGTGCCAAGGATATCTAAACAGGCACTTTAGTCCACTGAGCTATCTCACCAGCCCCACCAAAAAATGTTTTTAAATAACCTACAGTTCTCAAACATTTTAGATATTAAGTATCTAAGTATGAATCACATGAACTTACACACAAATAAGAAATTTACCAATTCCTATTTTCCATATCTAGAATAGTGGTTAGGTTAAGTGCTGAGCGATGAGCCTATGAGGAGCATGGCTCAAATGCAATAGTCACTTAAAGCAATTATTTGGTAAATGATCAAGCAACATAGTCTTTCAGTATTGTTTTCTACATGCCTATAGACACACTGAAGGTAGAACTCAGATAAAATAACATCTTTTATTTATTTTTAATTAATTAGTTAATTAACTTCATAAAGGGTGTCACTATGCAGCTCAGACTCATAGAGATCCTGCTGTCTCAGCTTCCATAGTCCTGAGATTACAGGTATGCACCACTACACCCAGTTTCGGTGCCTGGCTCAGGGTTCCCTAGGTTCTGGGGCCTGCACAGCCTGTGGTACTCAGGATGGAATTTGGGACCTTGAGCTTGACAGACAGGCATTTAGACTGCTGAGCTATCTCCCCTGCCCCATAACATCTTTTAATGTCAAAATATGATCTCTTATGGGAGTACATGAAAGTCACAGTTGGCAGAACATGGATTAAAGAAAGATGTAGGAAAGATTTGCAAGAGGTAAGCATCTTTCATTACAATAAGAAAACTTTTGGATCTTGTACTTTTATCCAAAGGTAATGTAAGGATATTCAATAGGGAGAGAACCCTGATGATGGATGTATTAGCAGGTGTTAAGTTGAAAATAGGGCAACAATAAGGAGTTTGTTAAATTACACAGAGTAAGCAGATAATTATTGAAAACATAGTCATATGAGATGAACTAATAGAAATAATTTGAGGGTTATTGGTGAAGTAAAAAGCCAGATCAATGATGTGTAAACACAATAAGGGAAAATTGGGGAGACTCTTTAGTTTCTATCCTAGACAATGACCTGGGAACATCTGTATAACAGGAAATAGAGGAGTTCTTCAGCTATAAACACTTTTAAGTTTTAGGTGCCTGTGGGGAATCTTCAACAAAGAATGACATACAGGACAAGGTTGTCAAAAGATGCTCTATACTGCAGATGCATTTATTTAAAATTTACTCATATGTCTCTATCTCACTCAATGAAACATATCCTGATTGGTGTCTTTGAATGTGAAAAGTGAAGAAAAACATTGAAGGCTGTATGATTATTGTTAGGGTCTGATACTCAAAACACTTATGTGTTGACATGTATAATTTTATAATACATTGCATTAAGCACAAAACATTAAGAATATAATACCACTTGATGAAATAGAATTGAGTTACAATCTTTGAAACTTTGAGTTATAGTTCTATAATGAAAAAAGGGGGCTGCTTTTGTCAGTTACAAAATCACCCTAAGATCTTGAGCTTTAGCAATTATAATCAACTATTGGAAAGAGCAGTTGAATACTTCTGTAAGAATGGGTAATATTTGAATTTGAAATTTCTTGCATAAAGATTAAAAATACTCAACATGCTCTTTTGACAATAGCAGCTAGAAAAAAAATAATTATAATGAGTTGAAAATGTGACTTATATCAAACATTATATAAAAAAACTTGCGTCATTGCAGCTAGTGAACAACTAAGAAAAGATCTCTTAAAAACAACTAGGATGCAGGAGAAATAATTCAACATCTGTAAGCCAATGCAAAGATGAACAACTTGAGACTCATAGGCACCAATGAGAAAGAAGGCGTCAATACAAATGATATAAAAAGAATACCAGAAGTGATAGCAGAAAACTTACAAAATATGCAGAAACAATCTGACATTCAGGAAACCAAAGCATATAGAACTCCAGATAACATCAACCCAATTAAAACCACACCCACACATACAATAATCAAGATCCCAGAAATCCAGCACAAGAACAATATGCTAAAAGACACTAGGGAAAATACACAGATCACATTTAAAGGAAAACTCAGAATAACGTCAGATTATTTCTTCAAAAACCATCAAGTCAAGAAGAAGATGGAGCAAAATACTTCAAGTCCTACAAGAAAACAAATTCTAACTCAGACTGTTATACCCCGCAAAACGCTCTTTCAAGTTTGATGGAGAAGTGAAATACTTCCATGACAACGAACAACCAAAGAATTTCATGATCACAAAGCCAACCCTACACAGACTACTATAAGATATTCTGGAGAGGGACCACAATGACCATAGCTCTCTGAATAAGAATGAAAAGAACCCACTAAATAGGGTAAGCAATAAAACACAGGAGAAAAAGGAGTAAACAACAGCTGGTAAATTACATGTCAATCTTAACTCAATACATCTCAATTTTAATAATTAATGAAAATGGACTCTCCACCAATTAAAAGAAATAGACTAGCACAGTGGATTAGGAAGCAAAATCCAACAATATGCTATATACAAGAAACACCCCTAACTTATAAAGAAATTCACAGGCTGAAAGTCAAAGGATAGAAAACAGTCGTATATGACCAAGTACCTCAGAGAAAAGCAGGGATAGCAATCCTGTTTGAAGACTAAACTTCAAACCAAGAATGGTCAAACAAAATAAAAGGCAACTTCATACTGGTTAGGGGGAAAAATATAAGAGGAAGAGGAAACAGTCATCAATATATACACACCAAACAAGGGAGCACCCAACTATATAAGATAAATCTTTTCTTTTTTTAAGATAAATCTCAATGGATATGAAAAGTCTAATATCAAATACCACAATCTTAACAGGAGACCCTAACATACCTTATCCCAAAAAGATAGGTCAAGCAGACAAAAAATTAGCAAGGAAGTAGCAGAACTGAACCAGAGCTTGGAACAAATATACTTACTGGACATAGAGTGTTCCACCCAACCACAGATGAATACACGTATTTTTTTCAGCCACACATGGGACATTTTCTAAAACAGACCACAAACCGGTCCATAGGTATATGCAAGAAACCAGAAATTATCCCATGTGTACTATCTAACCACAGTGTACTGAAACTGGAAATAAATGACAAATAAACCACAAAACCCCATTAATACCTGGAAATTAAACAACACCCTCCTTAGAAACCAATGGGTTGCAGATGAAATTAAGTAAAAAATTAGATAATATCTATAATTCAATGAAAATTCAAGCAAAACTTATTGGAATCTGTGAGATGCAATGATATCAGTTCTTAGAGGGACATTTATAGCTTTAAACTTACCCATTAGGAAAATAGAAAGGGCACAAATAAATACCTTAATGCGGCACCTCAAGTGTCTAAAAGAAAGAAGAGCAAACCAAGCCTAAAGCCCAAAGAAGGGAGGAAATTATGAAGATTAGACCAGAAATTGATACAATTGAGACATAAAACTATACAAAGAATTAATGAATCAAAAATCTTGTTCTTTGAAAGACTAAATAATTTTGATAAGCCCCTACCTAACCTCATCAAAAAGAGGAAAGAAAAAACACAAATTCAAGCAATAAGGAGTGAAAAATGGTGAAACATCTAAAGAACTTGTGGAAATTCAGGTCATCAATAGCTACTTTGAAAATCTTTACTCTCATGAATCAAAAACACAGAAGAAATATGTAGATTTTTAGCAAGGTACAAATTACAAAAACTGAATCAAGAAGATATAAGAAGTCTCTATAACAAAATATCAACAAATGAAATTAAAA
Source organism: Octomys mimax (assembly GCA_002564305.1). Taxonomy (NCBI): domain Eukaryota; kingdom Metazoa; phylum Chordata; class Mammalia; order Rodentia; family Octodontidae; genus Octomys; species Octomys mimax. The sequence goes on from NDGM011256588.1 coordinate 22,997, forward strand.
ATGTAATTAAAAAATTATACCCAAAGAAAAGCCCATGTCCTGAAGGATTCACAGCTGAATTCCACAAGACATTTTCAGAAGATATAATCCCAATAATCCTCAAGCTCTTCAAAGAATTGGAAAATGAAGCAATAATCCAAAAATCATTCCTGGAGGTAGGTATTATACTGATTTCCAAACCAGAGAAAGATTCTACTAAAAAAGAGAACTAGAGGCCAATCTCCCTTATGTTCATAGAAGCAAAAATCCTCAATAAAATCCTAGCACATGGAATATGGCAAATCATTAAGAAGATTATACACTATGACAAGGTAGGAGTCATCACAGAGATGCAAGGATGTTTCAACATATGGAAACCTATAAACGTAAGATACTATATCAATAGATCCAAATCCCAAACCACATAATCATCTCAATTGGTGCACAAAATGCTTTTGACAAAGTCCAACACTCATTCATGTTCAAAGTCCTACAGAAAATTTGAATAGATGGCCTCTACCTCAGTCTGATAAAAGCCACCTATGAAAATCCAATAGCTAACATAATTCTAAGTGGAGAAAAACTAAAATCTTTTATTCTCAGATCAAGTACAATACAATAATGTCCTCTTTAACCCCTCCTATTCAATATAGTTCTAGAATCATTAGCAAGAGCAATTAGAAAAGAGAGAGAAATAAAAGGAATAAGAATAGGTAAAGAAGTTAAACTATCATTATTTACATATGACATGATACTCTACTTGGAAGACCCAAAAAGCTCCATCAAGAAATTTCTAGAATTAATAAGCAAATTCAGTGGCATAGCATGATACAAAATTAATACCCAAAAGTCAATAGCATTCCTCTAAATAGATAAGAAACACCTGAAAGAGAAATGAGAAAAACAATACCTTTTATAATAGCACCATGGAAAATGAAACATTTAGGAATTAATCTAACTAAAGAAGTAAAAGATCTACTTAATGAAAATTACAGCACTCTGAAAAAAGAGATCTTAGAGGATTTTAGAATACAGAAAGGTATTCCTTGCTCCTGGATAAGAAGAAACAGCATTGTGAAGATGGCCAGACTCCCAAAATTGATGTACAGTTTTAATGGAATACACATAAAAATACCACCAACATACCTCATAGACCTAGAGAAATTGTTCCTAAATTTTATTTGGAACCAGGAAAAACCTAGAATAGCAAAGACAATATTAGGCAGCAAGGACAAGTCAGGAGGCATTACAATTCCTGACTTGAAATTATACTACAGAGCTAATATGATAAAATCAGCAAGGTATAGGCAAAAAAAAAAAAGACCTGAGGATCAGTGGAATAGATTAGGAGATGCAGATTCAACTACAAACACACTCAGCCATCTTATCTTTGATAAAGGGGGCAAACATGTTTACTGAAAGAAACATTGCCTCTTCAACAAATGGTGCTAGAAAAATTGGCTCTCTTCATGCCAAAAACTAAAATTGGACACAGGTCTATCACCATGCACTAAACTAATGTCAAAATGGATTAAAGATTTAAACATTAAAACAGAAACATTACATCTCCTGGAAGAGAAAGTACATGGAAATCTTGAGGACATATGGGTAGACAAACATTTCAGGAACAAAAATCAAACTGCACGGGAAATACTTGAAAGAATTAATAACTGGAATCTCCTGCTATTGAGAAGTTTCTGCACAACAAAGGAAATTACCAACAGATTGAAAAGACAACCCACAAATTTGGAAAAAATCTTAACTAATAAGCACTCAGACAAATGTCTGCTCTCTAGAATTTATAAAGAACTAAAAAAACATCAAGGCTCCAAAATTTAAAGACACAATCCAAAAATGGGCATCTGAGATGAACACACACTTCTCCGAGGAAGAAATACAAGAGACAAACAAATACATGGAAAAATGTTGCACATCACTAGTCATTCATGAAATGCAAATGAAAACAACACTGAGATACCATCTTAACCCAGAAAGAATGGCTATCATAAAGAAATCAACCAACAACAAATGTTGGAGAGGCTGTGCAGAAAAAGAAGCGCTTCTCCACTGCTGGTGGGAATGTAGACTGGTGCAACCATTATGGAGAGCAGTGTGGAGACCCCTCAAAAAACTAAGACTGGAAATCCATTTAATCCAGCTATCCCCCTTCTGGGAATTTCCCCAAAAAGAACTGAAAACATCATATCATATTGAGGTATGTGTGCCTATGTTCATAGCATCACATTTTGCAATAGCCGAATCATGGAAACAACCAAAATGCCTGTCACCTGAGGAATGAAGGAAAAGGATGTGGTGTATTTATACAATGGATTATTATTCAGCAATAAAGAAAAATAAACCGGAAGCCTTCATAGGAAAGTGGATGCAACTTGAAGCCATACTCATAAGTGAAATAAATTAAACCCACTTGTGTAAATATTGTATTGTCTCTCTAGTGTAAGAACTGAAAAGGAGAAATAAAAATTGAAAGGTATAACACAGTTAAAGTGAAAGAGAGAATATAAGGATTAAATAATGAAGAGAGAAAAGAAAAAAGTTACGATATATGGCAGGGGCAAAACCATACATTTATATAAACAAGATGGTTAAGGCNATGGTCCTAAGAATCTCCATCAGGGTTTTGAAAAATAGCAGTTAGGGGGTAGAATTCTTAACCTGAATAACGCTATATGCTGATATCTGCGAACTAAGCAACTACACTGTGGCCTTAAATATGTAATACTAAAACCACACTTAAAATAGCTGTCATTTTGGTCTTCTAAATGCACAGTGCTTCTAATGTCATATCAATTATTGCTATACTCACCTTAAAGTAAATGTTTGTTTAAAAAAGTTAATAAAAGAATGCAAGAAAAAAATCATAGGATTGTCCTATTAAAATATTATATATGGATTGATGTCTAAATTTCTGTGTAAAAATGTGTAGCTGTTTTTTCACATTTTATTAAATTTTAGAATATCCTTAGCTGTTGGAAAATAACAGTTCCATTTTATGTCTAAGGCATTTGATATTCAAACAGTGATGTTAAGCTTCACTGCCTCTATTACAGCATAATAAGCTCCTTAAGTTTCTCTTCTGGGTATTTAAAAACTAAAGTTTACAGACCAAAAATTAGAGAGCTACATGGGCTAAATGGATAGCGAAGATTTCGGCCCTAGCCCTTCAAGGTCAGTGAGAAATGAGGACATAAGAGAACCTGTACTGTAACACTCTGTAACTCAGTGTTGCCCCAAATTTTCTTAACAAGTAGATCATGAGGCCAGAGAGGAAAGTGATCAATGATATATAGTGTGTGTAAAAAGAGTGATCTATTGAGAAACAAATTTGTCAGGCTTTCACAGAGAGCAAATTGGTCAAGCAATGGCCATGACTCATCCAGGTGGTCGAAACTGACAAAATATCTACAAGGTACTATACATGGTTCCAGTGTAAAGTCCTGAGGGAATCTGACTGATCTTATCAAGTAGCAAAGTTACATTTTTAGTTATACTGGTATTGCTTTAACTTGGTCTTAACCATCCAGCAGAAAAGTATAACCAGGAGGTATAAAGAGTAAGGCCATATTAATATGCTGCGCTATAAAAGGCTCAAGTCAACAATTGCCTGTTGTACTGACAACTCACTACTTTTATGGACTATTGGACTATATTGGGTTGTTTTGCTGAATTCAGGTACCTATAATATTTGGACTAGCTTCAAGTATGTAAAGCTCCTTTAAGACTTCTCCAAATGCAGCTTCTCTAACAGCAATGGAAAACCAGTTTCTGACAAAACAAAACAAAAAAACGGGATATATTGGGAGCCATGAAGCTAGGTCATTGATCAAGTGTGTGTAGGTGGGACTAGGCCTCAGTGCCTAAAGCAAACAAGCTACCTCACTCCTGAGATAAACATCCTGTCTGGTTATGGTCATCTATTAGTTGCTAGGCAACCTAGTGTAATGTCTTACTAACTTCACAGAAGTATAAATAAAGGACTATTTTGTCATTTTTTAAAAATATATATATATATACATTCATATATATATATACATTCATATATATATATATATATGTATGTTAGGATAGATATACAGCTAATTTCTTTTAGTTCTCTGAGAAGAAAGTTTGTACTAAAATAGCTTACAAAAAGATATCATGTCTGTATCTTGTCTTCTGAATAACTACTATGAAGATAACAATATGCAATATGTTAATTATTATTATTATTTTTTGGCAGAACCGGGGATTGAATTCAGGCCTTTGCACTTACCAGGGAAGCACGTATTCTAATGAGCCATCTCCCCAGCCCCCAATGTATTAATTATTGTAACTATCCTACTAACCTGTTTTGAATCTATGTCATGCTATTTTATCATTTTTCTCATTAAAATGATTAAAAAATTAAAAATCTGGCATTTGTCCACACTAATCAATATTTCCTAAAATATATACATTTATGCTTCTAACTACTGTAGTTCAAACTATCTATTACTAAGGTCTATACGAATGTGTACCAATTTGAATATTTATTGATACATTTTTTACTGTATCTGTGAAGGCACTGGGCATAGATGTGGTTGGAATATAGAATAAGTAGCAGTTTCTCAACAAGAAATGAATTCTTGGGGCTGGTGAGATGGCTCAGTGGTCTAAAGCACCTACTTAGAACAAGCTTAGC
>NDGM011256590.1:629-11318 GCA_002564305.1 Octomys mimax
AACCATTGTTAATTAGCTATTCTTGTTATGAAAATCTGTAGCATATGAATTGTTGTATGTTACGCCATTTCTGTCTTTTTGTTTTTGCTTCTATGTTTACTTTTCAAAATAAAGTAAACTTGAATTAGAAAAAAAAAAAGTACCTACTATTAGCAAAAAACTTACTTAGTTCGTAGTTATTCTACCAGCAGATCTTGTTCCATTTTAATTTGGTGGGAGAGCAGAATACAAAAATCATCATGATTTTTAAAAGGCTCTCTTAAATTCTTCTATTATTGGAGTAATCTGGAGAAGGAGTTTCTTAACTGTTAACAAAAGGCACTCGCACAATCTGGCTGAAAATCTTCTATTCATACCGCTCTTTATGTCTCCTTGGAGGCCAACAAAGTTCACCACTACTGAAAGGCCAAGGAGAAATGGGTGTTTCCAGACAAAGAACGTTTTAAACAATAGTGTCAGATGCTTTTGCCTATGGTATAAGAGATAAAAAGATGAGAATTCATTAAATGCCTACAATCCTCTCATGAGACTAGTTAAACTGAGTAAAACAAATAAATGGCTTCATGCATAAGGTGATTTGTCCCAAGTAATATAAATCTCTGGAAATAAACCTTTCTCCTTTATGTGAAGATTTCATTATCTCTCATGGACATGGAATAGAATTCTGAGTATCTCTTTGTCGTCTACCAATACATGTACATGAAAAATGTAAAATAAATAGACAAGTTAATAATAAATGCAATCAGTTTAATGTATCGCTTTCAAAGTGGTTCATTTTTTAGTTAAGCATTCCATGCACTTTATATTGAAAACGAATTAGAAATTAATATGAAGTGTCAATAGCTTTTTGTTTGACTATTTATGCTTAAATAAAGCAACAATATATCAAATGTATGTTACTGTTCTTACACAATTCTGCTTTACTCATATGGCATCCAAATCAATATTAATAAATTTAAAATATCAAACTATGAATATGATTTAGTAAAATATAAATTAGTAAGACAGAGAGTAAGCAACAGAGAGAGAGAGACAGACAGACAGACAGACAGACAGATAGAGACAGACACAGAGACAGAAACACACAGAATAAGACGGATGGCCTATGTGATTGGGCAGGCTTTGGGAGTCTGAAATCCTATGGAAGAGGCCAAAAAACTAAGCTAAAGCCTGAAACTCAGGAAAAGCTGTGGTTCGAGTTCAAAGAAGTCTTCCAAAAACTGAGCAGTGAGTGTATTATAAAGATTGTCTAAAACATGGGAAGCTAACTTTGAATTCTACTTTAGCTTTCAAATGATTGTAACTTTGACGTGCATTATGAAGAGCAATTGCTTCACTCGAAGTTCAGTAATTTAAAAGTAAATCTCATCCAAAACTATCCTCACAGAGACAACCAAAATAATGCTTGACCAATGATGTGGCTATGGGGGCTCAACCAAGTTGGTATAAAATTATTCATCACAGTGAATAGAAAATAGTTTCTTAATTCAGAGCATGAGTAACCCATATACCTTATCAGTACTGTCATTATTTTCTTCAATTCAGGAATATTCTATCAACATTTTCAATTAAGATTTCAAGGGTATTTTAAGGAAAGGAAATAAAATTCGTTGGCGAGCTTTGCAAAACTGGTAAATCACTGTTACAAACCCCAAGTGTGGCTCTCAGGGAAATCAGTATTTTTGACCTTTGAGGTTTAGATCGTTCTCTACCATTATATTCTTTTTGCAAGTGATTTTTCTTTTTCAGAAACAGCTGAAAGTGCACCAGTTAATTACTTTTCTTTTTATTCTAGTTCACAATGCATTTTTGTTTCTTTTTATTAACCTCATGCTAATTTTCCACTTCAGTGAATGTAAAACAACTACTTTGCTCTGTTCAAATAGGTAAAAAAAAATGTGTAATTCATTTTCAATTAAATATTTTAAATTCTTATATACATATTTACAAATTTAAATAAAATCGCCTATCAGTAATCCCCACTCCTATATCACTTTCAGGAATTTTAGGTCATTTTGTCCATCTTCTTCTTGATGAGCTCATTCCTTTTAAAAGTATAAACATATAGTAATAATACTGCCCTAGCACAGTAACAAGGCAGTAATGGATTGCAAGGCCAGATCAACCCCAGTGCAGGCCCAGTAAGTCCACTGCTTGGCCTGAGCACCATGCAACATGCACCCTTTTCATGGCGGATATTATGAACTTAATTTTGTTTATTACCAATATTTGTATATTTTATCACATACTCAAAAAAGGTGCCATTTCTAGATATATTAAAGCAAGATACCTAGTTTTCTGGTAGCCAGCTTTCTCTACTTCATGGTAAGGATATTGATTTCCCATGATTAATGAAATGATTTAAGTAATAGAACTGGTAATCATCTAAGATTCACATTCCAATAGTTGGAGACACAATTCATTGAGAACATGATGGAGAGCAAAGGACCATTCAGTGGGGTAGATACTGTCAGCCTCCTAGACTTTAGGACTTAGAGTCAAATCATGAGCCTTTTCAGGACAGCAGCTTCCCAAGGGAGTGAACATGTCAACTGCACCTTCGTGTGTGTGTGCGTGTGCGTGTGTGTGTGTGTGTGTGTGTGTGTGTCCATATTTTTGTTACTCTGGAGTAATGTAGTGAGGAAAATATTGTGCAATTTAAGTGACAAGATTATTGTCTGTCATCCCTAATATGTACAAAGGCTCTGTAGATAGGAGAAAAAGACCATCCAACATGGCAAAATCCACCAAGGAATCATTAAAAAAATAAAATAAAAAGGTGCTCAATATTACTTGTGAGATAAGTGAAAATAAAAAAGGATACCGTTTTTACCTGTCAGATTCATACAAAACAATATTTCACATTATTTTATAGTAAAAAATGTAAGGATTGTAATAAATTGGAATTCATACACTGATTTTTCTCTGTAATGATAATGTGATCATACTTTTCATATTAAAAATACAGGTAACTTGCAACTCAGCTAATATATATATATATATATATATATATATATATATTTTAAGATTAGAATATATTTATTGGGGGGAAGAATGCTTCTGTCTGAGAGACAGGCAGAAGGGGTCCTGAGCAGGTTGTCCCCAGGAAGCTGTCTCTCCAGGGACTTTTTTTTTTTTTTTGCGGAACCAGGGATTGAACTCCGGCCCTTGAGCTTGCCAAGAAAGCACTTATTCCACTGAGCCATCTCCCCAGCCCCTCTCCAGGGACTTTTATAGAGTAAAACCATCTGGTGAAGCTGGTCTAAGGTGGAGAATATGCGCACTTGCTTAGGTCAGCATGAGGTGGACAAAATTATAGTCAACCAATGAGGTTATAAGCACTGCTTCTCAGATAAAATTTATTAAATCCAGTATCAAATGAGAAAGTGAGTCAGGTAGCAAGCTTCATGAATACAGGACAGGTTCTCTTCCTGTTGGGGTGAGGTTAGTGACTCTTTAGGGCTCTTTCAAGGTGACTGATGCCTATTTAGAATATCAACCCCTGGTGTCCATCCCTAGGGAAGCATGTGATTGCATTTGTTGATTCTTTTGTCTTGAGGTCTGGCCCACAGCAGGGAGGGTCTGTCTCTTCCAAAATTGCAAAGTCACACTGTCTTCCACACTGTCTCCTTAAGGACCTGGCTCTGTCTGACTGCCTATAATATTTCTATCTAATTTATCTGCCTACAAACTTCCCCCTCTGAAGTAACCTGAACTGCCTTGAGGGAATCTTTGGACTTTATATTCTACATGACTTATAAGGTATTGTCTATCAGGTTAATTTATGAAAACATTGGCTTTAATGGAAAATGTTGGCAACAACTTAAATTTCCCTTAAAAGTGAATTTATTGGGTCAGGGAGATGGCTCAGTGGAATAAGTGCTTACCTGGCAAGCACAAAGGCCTGAGTTCAATTCCCAGTTCCACAAAAAAAAAGTAAATTTATTAAATGATCTATTTTATTCCCTAATAAGCATGAATACCATGATAAGCTATGAAAAGAAATGCTGAAATCAGGCCAGTGAAACACTTTTAGAATTAAAGTGGAACAATTTGAAATTGAATTTTTGTCACCAAGGGAAGTAGTCAGTGCTGCAGTGGTCATGGTATACACTACCATCTATAAATAAGAACATATTTGCAAGCATACTATATAGATAAAATTAATACATATGTAATATTTATATGCATACATACTTGTTTATGTGCCTATGTATTTAACAGATAAAAAACATTGATAATTTAAATTTTATTCTTCTAGTTTAAGTTCTTAGACTGAGCAAAAATTGCAAAACTACCTGGAGAGGTGGCCCAGTGTTAGAGCACTTTCCTAGCACACGCAGGTCCGGGGTTTGAAACTCAGCAACACAAGAAAAAAAAAATTTTAAACCCACAAAATTTATGTAGTGTCCACTTTTTTGTATGTTTCCTTTATAATTTTGTTGTGATTATAAAAACTAAGCTTACTAAATTTTTAAAGTTTTAATATTTGCAATGGTATACCTTGTTCTACATTATTTTGTTCCTCTTACGGTTGGGGTTTACACATTCATACTCACTACTCTGGCTGGGCTTACGACACACAAGCAGAAAGTGAGAAATACGAACGAGACAATTTGCCTCTGCCTTGAACATAATGCAGATTTGGACAATAGTATTCAAATAAAGCAATTAATAATTATTTGGCTTGTGAAAGAAAAAAGTAACAAAATTTCTTTTTGCAAGACTAATATAGCTAGGCAAATAAAAAGAATTCACCAGCTATGGTGTTGCTCCAATTCCTATTCACATTATTATCTCATTATCCATCCTGGCATAATGTAACTCACAAATAAGACAGTGAAGAAAGCAATTTAAGGAAAAATGCTAATTAAAGAGTAGAACACAATTTTCATCTACGAAAATTATTTTAGAAAAGAGAATTAGACAGTTATCTGCCCCTTTAAGATTGGGATGTTCTTTTCCTCTGTCCTCATCAAGACATTCAGTTGGGATAGCTTTCACATCTTTGTTTGACTGAAACGATGTCATCAAGCAAACATGGTTAACCAATGAGGAGGCTAGTTTATGGAGGACACTCAAATTCTGATTGCTGTAACTCTGCATCACATGCTTAGGAAAGCCAGTTTCCAGTTAAGAAGCTTGAGGGTATTGATAGCAGCATGCTGTAAAATAACCTGTGTTTAATCACTTAACCACACAAACTGGCAATGTAAAGTGGTAACATAAGGAGCTCAGAGAGAGAGAGACAGACAGACAGACAGAAAGACAGACAGACAGACAGACAGAGAGAGACAGAGAAAGATACAAACAAATAGACAGGGACAGAGCTAGAGACAGAGACAGAGACAGAGATAGAGACAGAGAGACAGAGTCAGAGACAGAGACAGAGTCAGAAACAGAGGAAGAGGAAGAAGAAGAGGAAGAGGGAGAAGAAGAGGAAGACGAAGAGGAAGAGAAAACCAAAAGAGAAGCTTAAGTTCCTTTTGTTTCAGAGATCCAGGCTGAGTTTCTATGCTTGTAAGCAGCTGGCACATCTTGCCTGTTCTCCTGACAGGATCACAAAGGATCCCACACCCTCTGCAAATATGTGTAGACCCATAATCTAGTACAGGTAGGAAGCATCCATCTGAATCCATCAAGTATTGGACACAAAAGAGAAAATGAAAAAAAAATTAGAATCATTAAGTTTGGAAGGTGATTTATTTTACATAGCAATAGGCAATCAGAAAAGAAATTGACTACCAAAAATGGATTGCTATTCTGTTTTTTAAGCAAACAGATATTTGAAAACCCATAAAAATTATCAGCAAATGCTGAAATAGCAGGTAGGAATTGGTAAGAGGATGATTTTTCAAAAAGTTTTTCGATCACAAAAAATAATCATACTCTTCTGTGTGGAAAATTAGAAGTATAATATATTTCCGGATTTCTCTAGACACATAGGAAGATCCTTAGAAGGTGCGTTTAGTTTTTATAAAGTATAACAATAGTCATTTATAGTGCAAAACTAATGTAAGAAATCATTCAGTCTCAAAGTAAGAATAGTAAGCAGAATTTCTGAAGCTGGCTTTGCTATTTTCAAAACTAAACATCTCTAATCCTAATTTCCCTCAGGCAATAGGAAATGTCCTCACAGCAGTGAGTGAATTCATGGCACAACTCATATTTTTAAGAATGAATCTTTAAAACCTTAAATGCTCAGAAATACATAACTTGATCATTTGTAAACCCTGTCAGCTGTACAAGTAGTCTTCTAAAACATATTAGAAGAGACTTATCTAATGAAGTGGGCTGTGATTTCAGGTTTCAAGGGTTTAGGAGTAATTTTATTGCTTTTACTAAGGAGAGCAGTGAGTTTGCATTGTAAAAATATATTCAGAATCCTGACTTCTAAAGAATAAAAGCAGTTTATGATGGTGATGGGGGGTTGGAAAGGAAGAGGGAGGAAAAAGAGGCCCTGAAGAAACCTATACTGGAATGAAGGACTGTGAACCAACCGTTTATGTTTATTGAGACTCTATATATTTAAATCTCAAACCAAGGTTAAAAAAAAAGCAAACACCAACTTTTTGTTGTCCTTAAGAAGCTCAATCGATTATAATTAGTTAGTATCAAAAAAAAGAAAAAAAACAACGGAAAGTAGAATCATTTTCTAAGGGAAAAAAAATGGCTCAGAAAGCAGAGACAAGAGATCCACAGGCGCAGGAAAGGTCAACAGAAAACTACTCCTTGGAACAGAGTTAGGCACTGACCAAGGCACTGGTGAGGTCTGACGGCCTGTATTTAAGAGCTGCACTAAAGCTGCGAGTACCTGCTCTGTGCCTCTTATGCTCTTCTTGGTTTGAAATAAGAGTGACTATTAAAATCCCTATGACTGCCATGAGTAGAAAGGTTTGAGGGAGACAGTTGATTTCCTTGGTATGGAAGTTTTAGCATAGCCAAACTAACATTTAAAATGGAATACCCATCTCTGACAAAACTAAACTAGAAAGGGGGATATAAATGAAGGACTCTTCTGTAGTGAAATACATATAGATATAATTATATATAGATACATATATATCCGTATATATAAAATAGGATAGATATACAGTTACTTTCTCTTAATTCAATTAGAAGTAAGATTTGTACTAATAGTGTTTGGACAGGATACCATGTCTGCATCTTGTACTATGAATAACTACTAAGAAGACAACAATACACAATGTATTTACTATTGCAACTGTCCTACTAACCTGTTTTGAAACTATCTCACTGCGATTTGTTTCTCACTAAAATTAATAAAAAAAGTAAAAAAATCTAATTTTCTTGCATCCTGTACATTGATATCAAATCATCAAAACAGTGAATGGAATGTTTAAAAAATTTAGTACCATTATCTATGGAAACTGTCTAAAATTCTACAATATAAATATTTACATTAATCATTTTTTCTTTCTTAAAGAGAATAAAAATCAATTAAATAATAAATAAATAAATAAAATCCTAAGCGTTTGTACCCAAAGGGACTTATCCTCACTTGAAGCTAATTTATTTTTTACTTTAGCTCTTTTTTTTTTTTTTTTTTTTTTCAGGACTGGGGATTGAACTCAGGGCCTTGTGCTTGCCAGGCAAGTGTTTATTTTATTGAGCCATCTCTCCAGCCACTATGAAGCTAATCTGAATGGGCATGTCTAATAACTAAAATACGAAGGTAATAACATATTAACTTCAAAATATTTGGGCAGTTTAGAAAGAGGTGAGACTCTTGCATTTGTAAGAAATGCAAACAATATGCCCAGAGGGCAGATTAAAGAGCAAAACATACCATCATCTTTAAAATATCCTGGACTGGGGAGACAGCTCAGTGGTCTTAGCACCTGCCTGGTGAGCACAAGGATATGTGTTTGATCTCCAGTTCCACATGCCACACTGTTCTCAGAACCTCGGGCACTTTGTGCAGGCCCTGAAACTTGGCATGATGGCGCACACCTGTAATCCCAGCACAGAGGAGGCTGAGACAGGAGGATCACTATATGTATAATATCCAGATATAATATCTCTCAGACTATTGATAATAGGGAGAAAGCATCAAATACCAAGATAATCACATTTTTATGTGAATTAATCAATAGCATCAAGGATCAACCCCAGCACCTTATATATTCTGTGCATACATGATATAATAGAATTGCATTGTCATTTGCTTTTTAAAATATGATCTGAGAAATTAAATCATGTTACATATCCTGTGTTTCTTAAAACATCAATCAATAACTTTAGTCTTGGCTCCACAGAAGTTTCCACAAGGAAATTAACACCAGAAGAAGAGGACATCTTAGAGTCTGTCTTCCACAGTAAGGGAAATAAAGAAATCCAAGTAAAATGATAGATTAGTATTTCAGAAACCTTGTGTCCAGTGCTGATGGATGGACAGTTAAGTCAATTTTGCTGATACAGGGATGTGTCAACTATATTGATGTGATGGGTGCAGCTGAAGCTGGCAACTGATCGTAAGTGGGAGGTTAGGACAAAGCCTCACTGCCTAAAACAGTCAAGCTACCTCAGTCTTGAGAAAACATCCTCTCTGGACAGTTTCTGCTGTTAGTTGCTAGACAACCTGTGTCTCCTGGTGCTAACTTTACAAATGTATAAAGAAACACCTCCACTGTTGGGTTCTTTTCCAAGCAGGCAAAGAAAGCACTACCTATTCCAGCTCTTGCCTCTTGTCTATTTTTTTAATTATTCCTGCTATTTCTCCCTAGCGTACACCAAGAGACAAACATGTCCCCACACTAGATATTTCCTTTTATTTTCTTTGGTAGCAAAATATTCTGTATATTGTTAATACATTCTGATTATTACTATTATTATTATCTAATATATTTGCTTGTTGCAGGGTCTCACTAAACAGCTTGGACTCATGGTGATCTTCATGCTTTCAGCCTCCCCAACACTGACATTATAGGCATGCTCTACCATGCCCAGACTCTGGCCTGCTCAGCCCACCCTGCGGACTAGGGTGGCCCAGTATGCGGTGCCAGGTATCCAACAAATGTCCCTGTTCTTTACCTAAGCAAGAGCTTTAGTCCTCTGAGCTATCTTGCCAGTCCCTGGGAAGCCAATTATTTGTGTAGTTATCCATTATGCTGGTAATTTGTAAGGACTACAAAAAACAAAAATATATTTTTATCTGGTGATGGCAGTACAACATGTCTTCTGGTAAAAATACCAAACCTATCTAACAAGTGGCTATGTTTACATTGGGATGGAGTGGACAGAAAAATTGAGGAATATTTCAATAAGATCCAACAACATTGTTGACTACTCATAATTCCCAGAGATTAGGAAGTAGTTCATTGTTAGTAGGATTGTACATTTTGGAGAAACTACTTTCAGTATGCAGAGTAATGGTTAGTACCAACCTGCCAAATAGAAGTTAATAAATTATTACTTTTTGATATGTAACAGTGGATTCCAGGATACCAGGATTCCAAAACTTCTCAAACCAGCATATCTTATGGGTCTATGGGAACCAGGCATAGAAATATAGTACAGCAGGGGCTGCATGACACTCCCCCTTCACTCCCCCTTCATGGCCAATGCTTCAGAGACATGTTCCTTTTTCCTAAGGGAGGCAGAAATAAAAATGACAGAGACTCCATGACATTCTAAGACACATATGTATCTCATCCATTGGCATGATCTACAAAGATATTTCCTCTCTCAGAACCCTTTCACAGTTCATACGTATAGAGAGTATGTTATGATTCCAGTTGTATAGGAGTGAATTATGGGAAAGAACATGCTGCACGTACAATAGAGATGACAGCACCATGTCAATCAAATTGCCAATTGTATCCTAAAAGACTCAATGAGAAGTGCCCAGGCACGGTGCACATTTTCAAATCAAAAGCAAACATTACTCCTCTCCATTCTTTTTTCCACATCACCCAGAGCCACACTTTTCTCCTCTCTGATGCCATTTTTCCTGGCTGGCACAAACCTGCTCACACTGAAAATACTTTTTCACATTAATTTCATTAAATTTGACCACTGTTTTTCCTTTTTTATTTTTTTAAAGAGAGTACAAATAGTATAGAAACAGAAAAACTACAAGTAATGCAGAATTTCACTGAACAAAGTAATATGAATTTCACAGTATTTGTTGTAATATGTAAGAAATTAACAGGAGAAAAAGGAGAAACAATTGAAAAAGGAGATGAAACAAAAAAATCATTAACTACTCCTTTTCATAGACCAGCAGAAATCTACAGTATAGTCTTTGCACCATTCTGCCTACATACATAGATATATCTCTTTTCCCCACCCCTCTCCAGTCCTTCTCAACTCAGTAACTCTTTCCTTTTGAGTAAGTTCATTCCCTTTTCACAGTATGTATTGGATCCTTCATATACCATTTTTCTCTCTCAAATTCTCATGCTAAGGAGAAAAAACATTTGCACATACAGGTCTAATTCTTTTCAGTTAAGAGTATAGTATCTAGTTGCATCCATTTACCAAAAAAAGTCTCAAATTTATTAGATTTTATAGCTGAATGATACTCCATTGTGTAAAAAGACCACATCTTATTTTTTAGTTTTTATTTTTTTATTTCTGCCATAATTTTATTGAGAGACAAATGGCAATGAGACAGTTTCAAACCAAATTGGTAGGGCAGTTTCAATAATTAACACATTGCATACA
>NDGM011256600.1:3841-24668 GCA_002564305.1 Octomys mimax
TCTCAGGATAAATCCTGAGGGGATTTCACTGACCTTATCAGATACAAAAACTACAATTCTTGTCACATAGGTCTTGCTTTATCTTGGTCTTATCCATCCAGCAGAAAAGTATAAAAGCGAAGTATAAGAAGGAAAGCCATGATGTTACATTGAGGGGACTCAGGTCAACAACTTCTGACGCTGCCAGTCAAGCGGAAGACCCAATACTATTATGGACTACTGTACTATTTTGGAATATTTTGCTGAGTTCACACACCTATCATATTTAAATGATGGAACTAAATTTAAAAAGGGGATACAGATGAATGTCCCTTTTGTATCTGTGTATTCAAAATGGTTAGAATAGATATATAGCTACATTCTCTTAGTTCAATGAACGGAGGGATTTGTTCTAATAGTGTTTGTAAATAGGATATCATGTCTGCATCTTGTACAACAAATAACCTCTAGGAAGGCAGTATGCAGTGTGTTAACTATTGGAACTGTCCTACCAGTTCGATTTGAATGTCTCATTGTTCTTTGTTTCTCAATAAAATTAAGGGGGAAAAAAAAAGCACCAAGGTTAATCTCAGCTGGCTAACAAAGCCCAAGGGATCTGGCTTGCTTATCTCTGATGCAATCCCTTCCCTTCCCTTCCAGCACTCCACCTACCCTACTTTTAGCAGAAAGCCCTTCCCACCCCAGGGCCTTTTCCCCAACGTTCTGCCTGGAACTTTTCTGGGGACAGTTTCTTCTCCTTCCAACACTTCTCTGAAGGCCTTTTCTTAGGCAGTCTAACTGATATTATGAGATTTTAAAAAGGCACAGTCTTCAGTAGTTTATTTGTATTTATTTAAATTCATAGGTGGAAGTACTTCTCAGTGACTGTATTTAGCAACAGTCTCTCTGGCATTAGGGAAAACTTTCATGTAATGTGTCGGTGTTGCTTTAAGAAGAGGACACTAGGTCATGCTAGAGACACCCGAAGTGAAGATGACCTGAAAATACGAGAAGAACACTGTGTAAATAGATGAAAACAAACATCCACAAATCAAGGAGAGAAATCTAGAACAGAGCCTTCCCTTGGTCTTCACAAGGGACCACCCCTGCTGATACCCTGATTTCAGACTTACAATCTCCAGAACTGAGAGACGTTAAACTTTTATCACTTATGTCACATAATCTGTGTTATGGCAGCCCAAGCAAACACTGTCCCATGTCCCAGTTATCTCTTCTGGAAGGCTTGCCACAACCTGATTTATGACTTGACTATGAAATTCCCATCCACTAGAACACATTCGTCATGCAGGCAGGAGTCTTCTCTTTATTCATTTTATTTCTTGGCACTAAGAATGATCCTGGCGCAAAGTAGGTTCACAGTGAAATTTTTGTTGAATAAGCTAGTGAAAATGTTGTTTTCTGTGGACTGATAACTAGTAATTATTTATTTCTCAGGCACTCTAGTAAGTCCACGCTTGGCTACAGGGCCTGCCACCCTGGGCAGATGAAGGAAAAGTAGCCCCTGATACACAAAGAGAATTTGCCAATAGTGAGGTCAACACTGTCCACCGGTGCCTTACAATCATTCTCCTTTTGCTCTTTGCCCAAGATTTTCCTAGGAACATACTTTGAAAGATCCAGTTGTTTCTTTAAATGTCCTAATGTCCCCGCCAAACCAAATTCAATTGATTGAAATACAGCCTGCTGATGCTTTTGTAAGGCTAAAGAAGCGGTGGCAACCTTCCACTCCTTTGCTGAATGGTGTAATTGGCCTGCCATAGAGGACTGGGGAATTCTAACACATTCCCCACTTGGCTGAGCTTACCAATTATTACCCAGTCACTATCAGAGCCACAGACTTTCCTCTTTGGGGTCATTAAGCTTGTCAAAACTAATCTGTCACCACAACTGCTGACCCTCACTGCTCCCGCAGCAGCATAAGGATCACCCTAAATAGGTTTCTGCTTTACAAGAAAGTAAACAGCTCCTCAGAGCCACAGTGCTCTAGCTGCCTTCTCCTGGCCTCCTAACCGCGAAGATGTGGAAACGTCACCCCACAAGTGGCATAAGTCACAAAGCCCATGTGCTAATCACTTTGGTGTTACAAAAATAAATAAGCAAGTAGAATGAATAAATGCTTGAATCTGATATGTGATAAAAAGTACGCTCTTCTCCAGCTATGACAAAATCTGAATACATTACATGTGCTCTCTATGCAGTCACCCAATGGAAGTCAGGTAGAATTAAATGTGCCATAAATCTTGGGTCCTTAATAAGCCAGTCAGAATAACATCTTTTGAAAGTTTCTTGATTGTAAATGCAAAAATATTCCAAAATTAAGGCTGCCAACATTCAATGGGAAGAAGGAAACTCGCTGTGAGGAAACGGCACCCATTCTGAAACTGTACTTTGCAGACTCTCCCATATTGAGAGCGGCTCCTCACCATGTGCTGGAGTTGGCAGCCTCAGGGAGTGCGAGCCTGCATCCCAGCCCAAGCAGACAAGGGTGGGAACAGGCCGACTAACTGCAAAAGAACTGAGGGGCACTTTGGCGACTGCTGATAAGACACCGGCTAAAAGTTCCACCAACTCTTTCAGGCTTGAGATTGTCACTTAACACAGGAACTAATGAAACTGTTTTCCAAATAAAACAGTAATTACGATCTCAAGACATCTTGATATAAACACAGAAAAAAGAAAATAGCATTTATCAAAGACCTTTCTTTCTTGACTTCCTGACGTGATTAGGAACTGAGATTGACTGCAACTAAGTATTCTGGTGGCACTAGAGATTAGACAAGGACAATTTGCTTCCATAATAAAAAGAAGCTATAAATATCTGATGCTTAGGACTGGCTAGGTTCTTCCCCAGCAATGTTCATTCGGTCCTACTCAAGGGGGCACAAGTTCTCCCAATGAAAATTAGCACTGTATATCCACAACTAGAAAAAGGATTAAATCTCTTGAAAAAAGGCCAAGTCTTTGGTTGTTTATTCTATTTACTCAAACAAATCTCATAGCTGGTCAGTGATATCATGCCTCTGAGCAGTGTTTTGTCAGCTTCTCATTTGAGATTACAGGATGAATTGAAGAGCAGCAGAGATGGGGACATTAAAAAAAAGAGGAATGTAAAAGCCAGAATTTCATGGGAGTCAGATTCAGCTGAATTCTAATGATGTCACTCCATTTTCACTCTGGCAACCGGGATCTCCCACCCCCAAGCCCGGCACTTTCAGCGAGAAGTAAGCGAAAATCTTGGCAAATCGCAGAGTAACAAAGTCCTGAATTGGCAGCCAAAATCTGCATGTGAATTTTAAGTTGTTTTCTCCCCCAAATGTCCAACGAGTTCTGCTATGATTTCAGAAGGGGGAAAAGAGATTTATTGATGTATAAAAAGCCGCATTTCAGAGTTACCAGTGCTAATCGATAACTGGAATTTGACAAAAGACCATGTTAGACTCAATAATGAAAAGGACACTCACATAAAGGCAAGTATAATTACATGATATAAATAAGGGAGAAGTTGCCAGAGATTGTGTGTTGCCAAGTGCCTCAAATATTCATGTTCTTTGAAAGACTTATTTTTGTGTCTATGGAGGATGAATAAACCACACACACACACACACACACACACACACACACACACACATAAGGCTCTTCTCAAACCTTTGCTCATTTCTGGAATTGAACCCTTTTTCAGGTTCTGAAATATCTGACTTTGTGTTTCATTAACTCGACATGTTCACACATCCCCTGCACTTCTGGAGCTCTGAGTAATGCTGCCAACAAGCATGAGCGGGAGCACTGAGGCAAGGACCATTCCCTAGCATCGCTGAGCAGCAATAGACAGGCCGCTTCGTTCCGTGTCCCACCCTAGCCTGAGTTATCACATGAAATTGAAAACTTTCTAGT
Source organism: Octomys mimax (assembly GCA_002564305.1). Taxonomy (NCBI): domain Eukaryota; kingdom Metazoa; phylum Chordata; class Mammalia; order Rodentia; family Octodontidae; genus Octomys; species Octomys mimax. The sequence continues at coordinate 7,733 of NDGM011256600.1, forward strand.
GCTTAGCCAAGTATAGACCAATCTCCAAATCCTCAGTGACTCAGCTAGAGTCCAAGTCAACCCTGGGCTAATGGGGACCCATCTTGTAATACCAAGATCAGACAGGATGTTATGGTTTGTGTCTAGGTGTTCCCCCCCGCCAACATCATCCATTCACTAGGGCAGGCTTCTATCATTTGTGATTAATTCATGATCCAGTGCTGGGATTATGGGGATGTAAGTGTTCCTGGGATTATGGGAATAAGTGCTACTGGAATTATGGGTATGAGTGCTACACCCAGCCTGGGGAGGATAGCCTGAATACAACATAAGGGAGAAAGACTTGCTCTCTGCTGCCACTGTTGCTGTTACTCCTCCCTTTTGTTCTTGCTATTTTGATGTCTTCCATGAGCTGCTGCTCTCTGCCATGTGCTGCTCTGCCTTGGAACCAGCCAAGTATGGAGTGAAACATCCACTAACTGTGAGCTAAATAAACCTCTCCTTCCTTCACTTTGGATGTTGGGTATTTTGTCCCAGCAATGAGAGGAAAGTAAGTGAGACACAGGAGAAACATTAACTGCTGAATAATGCATGCTTCTGCCTTAGTCTTAAGTTTACCAACCACAAACAAGAAAGGTAATGAAGAGTTAATGTCTGCTGTATTGCTCGACTCTAGAAATTCAGCTAAAGGGATGGACAGGTATCTTCACCAACCCTGACTGAAAATCTTATGGTGAGGTTGAGGCGGAGTCAGGGCGCACTCAGACAGTCCAGGACAGTGGTTCCCAGGACAGAAAGACAAATCTTCTGAAGATAATGCCTGGGAGAGGCTTCCGTGTCTGTTAACCACTGCACAGTGTACCGTAAGCATCACTTAGGCAGGGTGTTTGTTTGCGTATTGAGTGTCCTGGATCAGATTCTCCCTCAGGCAAGTGTCATTTTAACCAGTCATTCTTATTATCTTATGAAATTAACCAAAAAATGTTTGGTCATCCTCTACTTACATAATTGGACTGGTGACTGGTTTTAAGCCAGTTTTTGTTTCATTTCTGTATGTGATTGCCCCATGAACCGGCAAAGTATCCCACTGGTACACTGAGGCTTCTCCAGTCTGTGAGGGTACACTGACCTGCTTCCGGCTGCCACACGTTTTAGGAAACAACTGCATCAGTATACTAACTGGTTAGAAACTCCTGGTAGCTGCAGGTATTTTCCAAGCAGACACAGGAAGCGTTCTGGGTGACAAAGTATTACTGCTGGCCCAGCTATTAAATTCAAGGAGAGGATGTATTACGTTTACCACACATTGATGAGACTAATTTAGAGAATCATCAGTAAATACTATGTATCTCCTCAGCTTCTCACATAGCCTTTTGTAGACAGAAAGATAAATCTGAACCTCAGAACAAGCTCATTTAATTTTCATCTGACAGCCAGTAATAACAGAAGCATCTCATAAAGGTTATGTTTCAATGAAAAAAATCTCTTACTGGGAGTACAAAACACACTTGCATTAATTACATTTTCTTTGCACTGCATTTGACAAGAGGTCAAGAAATGACCCCCTCCCCCATCCCAAGGAACATATGATGAGAATTCTACTTTATTATCTGAAATTTTCTGTCTCTAATTTCTTAGGAATTCAATCACATGCTCTGTTCTTTAATTAGTTACAACGTGTAATTAAATCCAATGCTCTGAAGATGACTAGCCAAAAAATATTATCAGACATAACAAGGATAACTTATTCTCCATCAGGTGATGCCTTTATATTTCTCAAGTTGCTTGTGTCTAGAATGCACTTTGCCTCTTACTAAGCTGAAATATGTAAAGAAAATAAGAGACAGAAACAGAATTTTTCCACATATTTCTTTTTCTTTTTTCTTTTTTTTTTGGTGGAACTGGGGATTGAACTTTCCACATATTTCTTTATGAAAGCTATCAGGTGAAATGTTTCATAACAGACAATGTCAAGGCCCTTATATTTTCAGAGTTTCAGCAGTAAGAGGACATGGTGGTGTGGAGATCTTTTTTTAAAGGAAACTATGATTCTTCAATTTCAAAAGTTATACATAGTGAAGGGCATCTTAAGGAGAAAAAGAGCCACAAACTAAGAAGTATCCAGTAGGTGTGGAGCTATGGGTCTTACTGCTTCTTTGAGGTCAAATAAAAATACTTCTATTTTAATACTAGTTCTGCTAAGCCTTAAATGTGTGATATTGTAAACATTTTAACACTCAGCAGAACATAAAATACTCACTAAGTTATAGTTGCATTTTTGAGGCTTGAAAATGAAAACAGTACAGCTACTTTCTCTTAGTTCAATGAGAAGAAAGATTTGTACTAATGTGCTTAGATAAGATACCATGTCTGCATCTTATACTCTGAATAACTACTACAAAGACAACAATATGCAATGTATTAATTATTGTAACTGTCGTACTAACCCGTTTTGAAACTATCTCATTGCTATTTCTTTCTCATTAAAATTAATAAATTTTTTAAAACATGAAAATAATAAACTTCTAAGGGTTCTATAATGCACACAGTAAGCGTGCAAAAATTACTGGTTTCCTTTTGCCCAATGTCTTTTTCTGTTTTGTTTTGTTTTGTTTTGTTTTTGGCAGAACCGGGGATTGAACTCAGGTCCTTGCACTTGCCAGGGAAGCGCTTATTCTACTGAGCCATCTCCCCAGCCCTGCCCAATGTCTTTACTAATACTATTGTTATAATCCACTGGTTCATCTTTGAGTCTTTGAGTATTAACCATCAAGAGACCAGAGAATAGTTTATAAAATCTGTACAAAAATTTAACCTGCCTTAACTTTCCAATGCATGGATGGAAATGATGGCCAGTGGAGGGGCAGCCCGAGATGCTACTTCAGAGAGTAACTGTGTTCCCAATCTTTGCAGCAGGTCATGCAGCCCTTGGCTGCGAAGGTGCCAGGTGATAATCAAAAACCTCCTCTCTCAATCTGTACTGATTTTTTTGGACCTCAGAAAGTGGAGGGAATTCAGAAGTACAAAGGATATGAAATATAACAGAACCTTATAATAACCATGATTATTATAATGCAATAAGCTTCAACCTCGCCACTGCTACACTCCACCGACTCATGGCTTCACATTACATCTTTTACTCCACATAAGATTTGCTCATACAGAGCCAAGTGGGGTGTTTGTACCAGTAACATCAGTATCACCTAGTCTTAGTAGAAAACCAGGATTTCAACCCACCCCTTATGAATCAAAATTGTATTTTGATAGTAACTACGTTCAAAACATGAAATATTGATCTCATCTCCTTTCTTAAGACTTTAGAAGATTAGCTCTAAGGAGATATCTTCATGTTACTTGGACACTGATACATTCTCAATGGCTAAAGTATCACCTGACACATTCTAAGTGTCCAACATGCGTATGAGTGGTTGTATAGGGTTGATAAAATTCATCACATCTGCTAGAGTCATGGTTTCCTTGGAAGGCACGCTGGGAAATGACTACTGCAACCATCAGGAACAAAACACCTTATAAAATTACATGCAGAAAATATTTATTGAGCCAATCCCAAGAATTCTAAGACTGTAATAAATCAAACAGGTGTTAGTGGGCTGAGATTGACTTTACTGAAGCAAAGCTCATTCTCAGATGATGCTAATTGATGATATAAAAAGATGCTACATAAACTGCCTTAAAATTTTACCTCTTTAACCAGTTTTATAAAGGTGTGACTTACACAGCACGAAATTACCTACTTAAAAGTGAAAGGTAATGAGCTTTAGTAAATTTACTGAGAGGTGTGCGACTCTCACAATGATGCAGCTTTTGATCATCTTCATCATCCTAATGAGAGTTCTTCTATCCATTTACAGTTAATCCATGTGCCTATCCGCAACCACAGACAAACTCTAATTTACCTTGCACAAAAAGCGACACTTGGAGGACTCCTCAATCAGTTACTGACTGATAGAAGATGTGCCATTCTTCTTGGGCATTTAATAAAGAAGATCAGGAGGGGTGTGTGCCAGCCCTTGGGCAGCTGTCAGCTGCTGTGTGCCCTTGAAAATCACTTTTTTAATTTATTTTTCCTTAACGATTTTCCATTCTATTGAAACATCAATATTAGTATATAAAAAATCACTCTGCCAGCATACTTATGGCCTCATTTATTATGGAGCAGAAATGCAGGAAGCACGCCTGTGTCCTCGATTATAATGCATCAGTATTTCAGACTGTGATGCCACCATTAGCAACGTGGGAAAGCTCCGTGAGCTGACCCCGAAGAAGTCCCCATCTGATCGCTAAAAGAGAAAAGCGATGTGATGAGAAATATGAATAGTATGCCAGTTTTGCAGGAAAAAAATCACCTATGTGTATATGTTTGTACGTTTCTATATCCACAAAAATGGATGGAATGATAAACATTGAATTCTTAGCACTACTTTAGAAGGAGTGTAAAGGGACCCAATGTGTAGAAAACACTGGGTAGTGTGGTAAGCAAATAGTGCTTGGTTGTGTGGGAAAAAAAAACATTAATTGTATCTTTAAAAACTGTAATTATATTTTCCATTAACTAAGTTCCTTATTCCTATTTCCTCACCAAAAAGCTAAATTCTTATGGTTTCCCAAACTGGAGGACTAAAATAGTATTTAGATTCTTGTGATCACTAGTACAGTTTAAGAGTTTCTGGAATTGGATTTCAAATCCACTGCTCCTAGCACATGGGGAGGACCTTGACAATACGATTTTGTCCTGTAGCAGGAACAGAATGCTAGTGAGAATAACATCTTACTTTTATTGGCTTCAAACTTATTCTAACCAAAGGGGGAAGTAAGATACACTAAATGTTTAGATTCTTGTGCTGAACAGATGTGACCCAACAGTGTTATATCAAAACTCACTGTGGTCTAATTAAGCAAAATTTACCAGTAAGGCAAAAACATAATTTAAAGTATGAGGCAGCATTCTCAATTTCACAAAATAAAATTATAGCTATATGCACAGGTATAAATTACATATTTGTGTGACAGACTGCCTATAAAGATGGCTAATAGAAGTATATTTCCAAAGATGTTCAATTAAACAACACAAGTGGTATTTTAAAGCTCAGTTTGTTGTTCTAACTTTTTTTCCACAGACAAGGTTTCTTTCTCCTTTATAAACCTTTATAAGGTTTTTTCATGTTTGCTGGTTTATTATTCTTTTTAAAATAAATCTTTTAAGTATTACATCCAGGGAAGCACAAATATGGTATCGTATGACCCAGTTAATTACTGAAAGCTGACCATACTCACACAACCACTGTAGATCAAGGAACAAGAATATTTTACCATTATTCCTAAAAAGAAAGTCAATCTTTAACTCCAGGGCAGAAAGGCGACATTGCCGAATACATCTGGTGTATTTAGGCAGTTATTCAATCCACTGGGGCTTAGACTGGGCTGTCTGGGTAAAATTTAAATATGAGCGAGTGAGCAAATTTAAATATGACTCCGTGGAATCCAGAGGCAAAACATCCCCTAGAAAAATGTGTTAGGCTCTATCAACATAGCTAGCTGCTTTTTCCACTGTGCCACAGGAACCACTGTCAAGACCAACGACTCGTCCATGTTTGAGTCACAGAACTAAAGCCAAAGCCTTGACTCATCTCTGGGTTCGTTTTTACCCCTAAGTTTCCTTTGTCACCAAGGTGTAGAGTAATGAAATGCATACGACCTGGCACACAGAACAATGAACCTTGCTGTTCAAAAAAGGTAAAACAGATGATTAATTTGTCAGCACAAAGGAAAGACTCAGAAGGCTGAAATATCAATCTCTTTTTCAGCCTATTATTCTTTCTCTGAATAAAAGGCTGCTTAGAATTCACACTCAGGTTAGAAATGTGCAAGTTCAAAGGGGAGCAGACCTTGGGCTGCACTCCCTACACCTGGCAGGAGACACCTCCAAGAAAGAAGGGGCTCGGACCAAGGATTAGCAAGTGCTCAGTGTTTCCACCTCAGCAGATCTTGTTGTGATCTTGAACACATCAGATGCACGGACATTTAACTGGGTCAGAACTAACAGAAGGCCATCAGGATCAATTCCATTAAAGCAGAAATCTCAGGGTTATGACTTGATTGTTGTTTACAGAAATGATAGCTTCAACTGTGTTGGGGCCTGCATAAACTGGGGACAGCCCTTGGATTCTTCTAGAGCTCTTGCCTCCCCAAGAAAACAGTATGATGGAAGGACTGACTTGGCTTGCTGGGTTTGAGTGAACCAAAATAACTTGGGTTCCTTGCTTTTGAGTTTCATGTCCATTTTGCTAGAAGCTCCAAATGATTGCTTTCAGAATCACCCAATGCCTGGGAGGTTAAGGAATCGAGCACCATTGTCCAGATATTGAGTAAAATTTTTTTTAAATGGCATTATTAGAGCACACTCTCAGGGAAGGAAGTTGGATGAGGGGCTTTAAACAGATTCTGTTATTCTGCATTTTGGAACAAGTTTGTACCTTATCTGACAAATGCTACCTGTGATAAAATACTCCACTCAGACCTGGACAGTCCTTTTGTATTGTAAATGAGTATCGTGTGCTGCCAGTCACTGTGTAGTGAGTGATTTAGTTTTACCTTTCGTTTTCTTACATGGAAAAATCTTGCTCACAGTATAACTGGAAAACTACTAAGCGTGGTTTACAGAGTTGTACATACACAGAACCCCCAAGTATCTGGCACAGATCCTTCCAGTTAAGCTCTGATATTTCCGAAAGAGGAGTGCAAACAATTCCCTTGGTGTTTCATCGATGATGGTAAAGATTTGGGATTAAAACAGTTAATATCGTAGTGGTGAAAGAACACCAAGTAACTTAATCTTAGTCTTTCTACTACGAGAATATAAATCATTTTGATTCTTTTTTAATGGAGAACTAGTGATTACGGGACGCAGAGTACAAGATGTAATTTTTTTCTATTCAATTTGGGGAAACAAATACATCATTTGGTTTTATTGACCTAAAAGTTTGCTGTCATCACCTTCTTGGAAAATTTAGAAATAAAGGATCTGTTTCATATGGGAGCAAGGATGCTCAACCAGGAGTGAATGATTCTGCCTCTAGGAAATCATTTATCAATGTCTGAAGACATTCAGTTGTCACTAGTGAGTTTGAGTGCGGGATACTACCATCACCTAGCAGGTGCAGGTCAAGAATCCTCCTAGACATCCTCGTTCCTAGGTCAGCTCTCCCCAAACAGCACCACTATCACTATCAACCCAGGACTGTGCTGAGGTTGAAAATCCTGTTTTGCAGTGTGGTGAGGCAAGATTATCTGTGGAAGCAGGAACTAAGACCACTTTGATATTATGCACAAGTCTCTAAGGAAAGACACTTCTAAACTATTGTTTACTGAGTAAACGCCTCAGTGAGAAGCTAGCATTGGAAAAGAAAAGGTTAGGCAGTTAGGGATTCCTCAAGTCAAGTAGTTTGAAGTAGATGTGAAGTAGGTTCAGAGGTACAACCTGGGATGTATTTACCCTTATACATGATCTTAGTCTTCTGGAAGAGAGAAAGAAGAGGGAGGAGAGGAATCTCATAGCTCTCACCCCTACCAAAGGGCAAGCCATACCATGGTAGCCACGTTACACCTCTCGCAGGAGAAGACTATTGGGAGCTTATTCCTGATCCTTCCTGTCTACAGAAGGACACTAACCACTTCCTTCCTGATATCACACATCAGGATCCTGAGGTGGAACTCAAACTACTAAGTGCCTTAATGGTGTCACATGCACAACAACCTAGACCATCCAAGGTAAAACTGTCCCAGTCTTAAAACAGAACATCCAGGCATTATAGGGCAACACTTATAAGGCTGAGGTAGATGGCTGCAAGTTTGAGGCTACCCTCACCTACATAGTCAGTTCAAGACTAGCCTGAACTATGTATTGAGGCCCTGTCCCAAAAATAAATAAAATAAAATAAACAAAAAATAGTCATCACTCATTTCTATGCAGTTATCATTTACCTAAAAATGACACTGTTCAGAAATGAAAAAATTCTAAACTGGTTGTGGAAAGCAGTAACAGGTAGCTCAGAAGAAAGAAAAATGCGAATGAAAAGAGCCACACTGTACCATGGAAGCACAGATGCCAAAGATGTGCCAGGGCTTTGCTGGCACCACAGCCTCCAGGATGCAAAGCTGGGTCTCGGCAAAATAAAGGACCCTATAGTACACACATAGCATGACAGGCACACAGCTATCTGACTGGCACATCATTGCTGCGCTGTGTGATATATTAACACTTAAGCCTATAATAATCACTCTCTGAAAAGGACTGTCTTGTATTCAAGCAACAAATGAGCCCAGCATAAAGTCCTGTTATATTTTAGGATGCCGGCCTGTTTTGTTACCCTCCTCAAGTTGGACAGAAAGGATCTGGCTCCTATCCCATCCTTCTTAGTCAGGCCAGCAGTGGCCACTGGAGGCAGAACTGGGGTTGCAATAACAACAAGACACTGGAAAACAGGCAGATAGATTCACGCCCTCTCTGGCACAAGGAGAAGTTTCTGCTCAGATGTTTTAGGACAAACACCAACTCTAGTAGTGTCTAGGCTAAAATACCACATAAATGGATGCTAGTCCTCAGAACACTGCACTGGGATAGGGCTATAGATCAGTGTTGATGTGTTTCCTAGCATGTGTGCGGCCCTGGGTTTCATCCCTGATGCAACAAAAATGGGGGAAAAAATAACACTGAACTTCTAAACTATCTATAAAACAAAGAAATTCTAGTTGGAGTAGTGCCTGATTTTGGAAGGATGACATTAGCGATAGGACTCTTACTCATCCATCACCCATACACTGTTTTGAGACTATTCTCTGTCTCAGGGTGAAATTTGTGCATACGGCAATATGCCCCAATTCTTTATCCCATTAATAAGCCCTTTGAACCTCCCTCACTTCATTCTGCACTCCTCTGGCTCCTGGTCACTTCCAGCTCTTCTGACTAGGGGGAAGGTGGAGGGCTGGGGAGATGGGAAGCTGGTAGCATGACATCCCTGCTCAACTCTGGAGGGTATGTTAGCTGGTTCAGGGCACAAGTTAACCTGCGTTACAGATGAAGACGTCCGAGACGGGAGCTTCCCGACTGAAGGATAAACCTCTCCCTAAGTATTTGGTGCCAGTCAACATCCACCTTCTATCCGGTTTCTTCAAAGGCTTCTTTGTCAGCTAATACATACGTTATCACGAGTCATTCCTCAGAGCAACTATATTTAGGCCTTCCTCCTTGTCAAGTAGTATGAAATGTGGCGGGAAGGAAAGCTTTAGGGCTTGAGATCAGAGTGTTATTAGAAAACTCCATCTATGTGCTTAGTTTATAGCTTTATTTGTAAGTACATGTATGTATTTGCGTATGTCCCAAAGTCTACCAGAAATGATTTAAGAGAGAAGGAATCACCTAGAGAAAATGTGGTTTTGATCTCTGCATTGTAGTAATTCTTCCCAAACTGCATGACCCAGTTCGCCACACCTCTGACGCCACACGTCTGTGTGTGTGTGTGTGTGTGTGTGCGCACGTGCGAATACTCTCAGGTATGATGATTTGTTCTAGAAGGACCCCAAGAACCCATTGAAATTATTAAATTCATGGTTATGGTCAATTACAGAAAACTACACTTTAAAATCAGTTAAGAGGAAGAGGGCTGGCCAAATAGCTCAGCGGATTGAAGTGCCTACAAGCAGGCTCAGTTCGATCTCAGGCCTGCCGTGCTGGCCCTGCCCCCTGGGCAAGCTGAGAAGGCAACTGAGACTGGACGTGATGGCACATGCCTGTAATCCCAGCACTTGGGAGGTTGTAAACAGAAGAATCACTACAAGTCTGATCTAGTAGTAAGACCCTGAACACCCTGTAGACCCTTCCCTAAAGTACAAAAAAATAAAATAAAAAATAAGATGCAGTCTGATCAGTTGCCAAAGGCAAATGCATCCATGCTCCTCAGAACATGTGACCCTACCCAGACGGATAGGTGGCAATATTGAGAGAAAAGTTTCATTCAGGGAAGGCCACTTGAGCTTTGGTGTTCCGATTTTTATTGGGCCTTGTTATATGTCACCATTAATTGACTGCTGAGGTGGCTCATGCCAGCCTTCAAACTAGTGTTCTGTGACCTAAAACCACGCTCCTAAACTGCATGGTTGGTCCTCTTGGGATGATCAGCCCCATTAAAACAGAGACCTCAGATCCAACCTTAGATCTGGTTTCTCACACTAAAGGAAAATGCTATCAGATATGAATACAAATTAACTTCCAGACATCACTCTCTTTAAGGGCAAATTCTTCATCAAATAATTTACCTGCTTTTACTGAGCACGCTAACCCTAAAATGAGAATCATGGTGGAAGAGTTTAAAAAATATACACCACAATGGGCTAGCCAGATAGCTCAGGGGACTAAAGTGCCTACTTAGGTAGGTGCAGGGACCAGAGTTCCATTGAGACTGGGTGTGGTGGCCCATACCTATAATCCTAGCACTCGGGAGGCTGAAAACAGGAGGATTACTATGAGTCTGATCTGTCGTAGTGAGACCCTGTACTAAGTACACACACACACACACACACACACATACCACTTCATACTACTACATAGTTAACAAGAGGAAAATACTAGTTTTCAAATTTTATGTTTGTAAAATATATATATTTAACTTTGCTGCTGAAAGCTAACCATGTTGTTGTTGTTGTTGTTTTAAAATATAGTAACCTATCTCCTAGGCCTTCTAGACCTATGTTTGATTTCTTAAAAGGAAACGAAAATCTCATAAAAATCAACAATTCATGAGCTCCAATCACTTATGGTTCCTGTAAGTGTGAAAAATAAGTGGACATATGGTACAAATTCTCACTCCTTTCTACTTTATTTTACAAGTGAGATGTGTAAAGCTCTTCAAGACCTTCCCTACCATACATGAAAACAGAGTAAAGAGTTTTGGATTTACACCTTTTTTTTTTTTTTTTCTCTTTCCCAACATGAAATTTTATGAATTACATACAACAGCAGGTCAGGAACTGGGAGTCAATAAATTAGTGAATGGTTTCTACTGCAATCAACAAATGAGATGACTACAAAGGGGTTATGGTTTAACTTCATCTTTTTTCTTCTTTACTAATTAAGATCCAGAACCTTCTTCCTCTGGTACAGTGAATAGTGGGATGACTGTGACTGCTCCACAGAAGCTGTTAGATTATCTGGCCCACACATTCGATGAAATGGTAAATTCTTTAATCTTTGCTCCATCTGCAATTTCCATTTCTTAGTAATTGTAATTAAATTAAATCAGGCAGTGGGGACAGAAAACTATCCTACAGACAAAAACATGTGGCTACTGCTGTTTTTCTCTAAGTCAATCAACACCGCTTGTATCCTCGGAAAACCCAATGGCTCAAAAAGGCTGAAAGAGTACTGGTGAAATTTGTAATGTAACCGTAACAAGTCAAAAGAACAGCATTGGTGTGTTTCTTCCACCTAGGAAGTGTTAAAGACTGTGGATTGCAGCTGAGGGGGAATTAAGGTCTCTATTTACACATTTCACTGTGCCTGTGAAGCTGAAAAAGAAATGAACTCTCTTGCTAAAGTCTGCAGTGAGCTCAGGCAATTTCATTGTCTTAGAGGGAAAATGTCCTTTCATGTCAAAAGCTAGGCAGGAAGCTCTGTGTATGCTTATCAAAAGAAGATGTTAAAAGTTGAAAAGGTTGAAAACCACTGCCCCAAGTAATTTGAAAGAGCCTACTAAGAGCATCTGGAGTACCGTTCAGGAAAGCCCTTCCTGCTCTGTCAAGGAAGCTTTGACTTTTTGGAATATCCTCGCCCTCCTCTGGGAAAGGCACTTCATTCTGTTTCTGCTTTTGCATGGGATCTCCTTAGCGAAAGCTTGTTTTTTTAACCCTCTCAAACACAATACCTCCAATACACTATCGATTTGCCCTTAAGGTTTCACTGTACTTTGCTCAAGCTGACACATTCAGGTCTTTCCTCTGGCACTGCTGATGTCCAGCTTGACATTCTCTCAGCTTCACTAGGGGGAAAAGCAAAAGCCAACTACCACCATAGAGAGGCCCCACAAGAAATAAAACATTAAAACCTCTTTCCACTTCCACAATCCTCATTAAAAAAAAAAAAAAAAAAAAAAAAACTGCATGTGTCGATAAAACAGCTCTATTAAGGAAATGCAAGCAAAACTGCTAAGGTAAATCAGTTGAAAAAAACAACCTAACTCTGTGTAGGTGAGCAGCATAATTCTGTTACCGTCCTAGGAGATCAGCAGCCAATCCGGTCCTGGCAGGCCATATGCGTATTTATAAATACATCCACTAATGTAAAGGTCGTGCTGCTCACTGTTCAGGGAAATGAGGCACATTTGGAACCATCCCTGGAAGATTTGGGGTTTTTTAAAAAAATATTTTGACAATCTGTGACAAATGCAATCCTGCCCCCATATGTTTTGTACTATTTAAAGAGAAATGACACCCAGTTTCCTTCATGGCAGCACATGAGTTTAGGGGAGGGGGGGACTGGATTTCTTGGTTTTTTTTTTTTTTTGTCTTTTAATAATGAAGTCGGAAGGTTACTTGCCTTACATATTTAAAAGAGATAAACATCGTTTTGAACTTTATGTCTATACTAGCCCAAGAAGCTAGCCTCCAAAATCTATGAGCATTCATGACATAGGAAATCATGGAAACTTTTCTTCCAAATTGGAAGAGAAAGTGGAAAAATAACTGGAATGACAGGGGAGTGATGGCAGATTCTTGCGATAAAATTCTGTCTTCTGCCCTGTGGCCTGTTCTTTCTGCTCAGTGATTCCCCTCCTCCTCTCTAAGCATGGGAAGAGAAGGGACTTGGCTTGGATGTTCCCTCTGACAACCTCTACAGAAATCTCTTATAGGCTAATTTAGAATACCGCTCTCAGGAAAGCGTGTAACACTATAAGATTACCCGAGCCAGAAGTTCAGAATAAACTTCAAACACTGCACACCTATTTACTCGTATCTCACCCCATTCTTTCATAAAAGAGGAATAACAAGGTTTCTCTGCAGCACAGAGGACAGAAACTTTCCAGAAAAACAATAACCAAACAAAGAACAAAACCAAAATCAGATGACATCTTTGGGGGAAGAGTTTCTGACAAGATGGAAAGGTATGAAAATATTTTGAGAGAACTTGTTTAATTGCTCAGCAATGCCTTCCATTCAATTTAGTCCTCAAATCAGAATAACCATGACAGATGGCTCCTGCTAGTTAAAAAAAAAAATAGCTAAACTTTCAGATAATGCAGCCTTCTGTTGTGTTCTTCTACTCGGAGGTTTGTGCAGTTTGTTTAGCAGGCTCTGAACTGAGGGCCGCTAGTCAGTGACCAGCTTTCGCTTGGAGTCTATAGAATTCACACCACTTGATACCGTATGCTTACAACTCCAAAGGGGAGAGATACTGTCAATTCAGATGACAGAAAACCTCACAGTTCCCTCCCCAGATACATTAGAGGCCCCACATCACACACCAGTGATGTTTCAAACATGAGGACGGAGAGAGCGCTTGGCTCTATCAGGCTTGCCATCTCTTTGTACCAGAATAAACTCATATCTAATGCTATAATTACAAGCCTAATGGACACACTTAATTTATTTTGGAGAATTGAAGTTGATATCCACTAGTGCTATTATTAAAAAGACTAATGAGAGCTGCTTGGTAAGAAAAGAAAAGATTTATTGAATTCCTTTTGGCACCCGGCACAGCTTAGTAATTTTGAGAGGCCATCAAAACAGTAGATATATACCCTGCTCTGATGTGCTGTACGGGATGTGAGCTGGGTTTCAGATTTTCAATAACAAATCTGTCACTCCGATTTTAATTAGACGGCTTAAAGCAGCTACATCAATAATGGCAGAATGACGGCTTAGTTCAAAGATCATAGAGATGTTACTCTACTTTAATAGTTCCTTTATACAAGTACATATTTCAGAAGTTTGCAAGGCATTCATCTTGACTACCCCTTTCACCAAAGAGGAGAAAAAAAAATATTCTTAATTGAATTGAACCACGAACACTAACAGTCATCACCATTTCTACACCAGGCTGTTGCATCCAGCTGGTAAGGAGGCCTAATTTCACACCACGCAGCAGTGAAATGCTGCTAACTTTTATTTGTGAGGGTAGAACGTAATATGTCATGACAGCAAAAGGCCAGTGGACGCTGCTGGGTGCACTCTCTTCTGGTCTAAACTTTCGAGACAAATAGAGGTCTCAGTGGAGTTCTGACAACTGGGGCTTTCTCATGAAAAGCTGCGAGTGGAGGGAGGAAGGACTCCCATGGGAAGGAAGGGGGACACTCTCTGGAGTTCACATGCAACTGTGAACACTACTCAGCCTGCGACACTGGGAAGCAGAAGGTAACCTCAGAGTAAAGAATTGAGGCCCAAGGTCTCACCATTTTCTTACAGGGTATGAGTCTGCCAAAGGCTGTCATTATATTTCCATTGTTAATAAATACAGAATATTTCACCCTATGAATAATCCATAAATTTCTTAAGTTCATCTTGTTGGGTGTTTAGTTATTTTTAAATTAATTTTCAATTACATATAATACATATTAATATATAGATGTAATATACACTATATATACACACACTTTGATTATTGTCAAACCGAGAATTTACAGTAAATTCTCAGAGTTGGAACATCTAGGTCAAAGTATCTACAGTTTTAGAAAAAGGTCTTATACATATGAAACCTCTATTTTAATGTCTGAGAATGGAAAGTGTTTTTTAGACACATCACTCCCAGATGAAATTCTCACAAAATAACCTAAATCTGCTACTGTCATTTTCACAGCATCATGCAAACCTACAGTGTCATCTTTCTCTGTTCCTCTGCGCTGGTGTTCTTGTCCGAAAAATTCCTACAAGTCACTCTGTTCTAACCTTCTCCTCAAGGATGTGAACAGGACTGTGCTGACTCCCTGTGAATATGACTGAAGCTCTTTTTATTCAGTTTTCATACTGACTTTTGTAGCCAAAAGTATGACTTTTGTAGTCATACTAAGTAGCCTATGCTTCAGATAGAAACCAAAGACCATATTTAGTCCCACGACATTGTTCTGTACCAGCACTGCCGCTTTTCAGGCAGTGTGACTTGAGGGCAGGGACTTATCCTGTGTGTGCCTCCTGTGTGTCTTGGCCAGGAAGTCTTCCAGGACCTCCGCGAGCCTTCCCTTTGTGTCCTCACTCTTTCCTCCATGTATCACTCAGCACAACAACCAAACAGGTCAGTATACCATACAGCATACTGGTGACAACGACGGCAGCTCCAGAATGGAGAGGAGTGAGGGGTCACTGGAGAAGATGAACTGTGAAGAAAGGCTTGTTGGTGTCTTAACTGGACTAGCTGAAGTAGCTGACTCCTTCCTGCTGGCTTCTAACACAGTGCCCTATATAATATGGCTTCATAAAAGGGGTCTGCTGATTCAAGAAATTAATACACAACCCTGTGTCTTAACGGCTTTGTGACAGACACTAAAGCGATATTGGGTGTGCACATACACATGTGTGCTGGGCACTAAAGGGGGCAGGGAGGGCCTTGTACATGCTAGGCAGTAGAGACTGTTACACCAGCATAATACCCCAAATGATGAAAAAGCTCCCGATAGGAAGTCCTTAAGAAGTAATATACCAGAAGGCTCTCACACCGTATCTAGGTGGCGGAGCCTGGATATTTATTTTCTCTCTAACCAGAACCTACATCTCTCTTCTCCATCCAGAGTAGACCAGCAGCTTATCAGGTTGTTTTAATTCAAATCTGATGGACCTATGTAGCACTGGAGTTGCTGAGGTCTTCTTGAATGATTTTGCTGAGTGTCTGGACACCCGTGACAGTCAACAGTGCACATGACCTGAACCGACCCTTACTTTTCAAGTTTACTGATATGTCTCTGTAGGTTCAAAGTGGAGATAGTTGTTTTTAATCAGAGGGCATTTTAATTGAGCTTTCTCCTCAAAAGAAATCTAAGGGCAAATACAAGGTAAATTTCTTTAAAGCTGTGCTTAGAAAGTACTGCTCTGGCTCAACTGTCTACATCAGATCAGTGTCTAGCTCTAGCTCCTCTGCCTCTCTCTCTCTCTCTCTCTCTCTCTCTCTCTCTCTCTCTCCCTACTTCCCTCCCTTTCTCTCTTTCTGTGTGCTTCCCTATTTCCAGCTGCCAGCAAGTCAGATAATTAAATGCCAAAGCAGTGACACTTGGCATTTCAATGAGTGCTCTGTATTTACTACGTGGTCTCTTTCCACAGTCCTCCTGCTCAGCATGTGTGCAGGCTCGATGCTGCTCTGCTGAACTGAAGCGCTCCTCTGTTGCCAGAGCCAGACGAACTGAAGAAAGATGAACTCAGGCAGCAGCCCAGAACTGAGAGGAGGGAGTCAGCTGATTCTCCAACCTCTGTCCTCGCCACCTCTTGGAGTTTATGTCCTCGATTCAATTAAACAAGCATTCATTAAGACCTTAGCCCTGTGCGTTCAGCCCTCTGCTGGGACACTTTTAGAATGGATTTTGTATTAAAAGGAACAGAACTTTAGGCCTTTTCATTTCATCCCAGTATTGCCAGAATATTGTAGTCTACAAGACTGAAAAGTCATTTCACCTTTACAGCTCATCCAATTTTGTGTGAAAGCTATTCATCAGATCAGAAGTAGGTGCTGGTTGCAAAGGGCGTTGCAGTAGTTTTCCAAGGCAGTACTTTAGACATCAGAAGCATGGCACCGTTCAGAATGTGCCTCTCTGCCCAGTGTCACGTGCTGAGGCTGTTGCTGGGCCAGCACCTTTTCCTGGAGGCTCTCCAGAAATTGTGTGTCTAGGTTTAGTGACCGCAGATGTATTCTGCTCCAGAGGCTCCAACACAGTCCTAGGCCATAGGTGAGAGTAAGAACCTTGTCCAC
>NDGM011256602.1:7161-23691 GCA_002564305.1 Octomys mimax
TTTTGGTGGAACTGGGGATTGAACTCAAGCCCTTGTGCTTGCCAGGGAAGCACTTATTCCACTAAACCATCTCCCTGGCCCTTATTTTCACTTTGGATAGTAAATTATTTATTGGATTTTGGCTAGGCCATGTGGAGAATCTAGTGCAGGTAGAACTACATGACCTTTGCAGTTGACCAAGACTTGTTCAATGATTTTGTTCCTTCTTGGCAAACTTGTATATCCTAACTCTCCCAGGTGATTTGTTCATGACAAAGAAAGTGCTACTAAATTAATCTTATTTTTACATCAGTGGAAAAATGTGCCCTAAAAATTGAGAAATGTATTAGCTTAGATATTGACCAAATAATGCTGTGCACTATTTTTTGACCCATAATCAAAGATCATTGCTTATTGCAACAAATACTTCTTTTTTAAATTTTTAAGCTTTTTCTATCATTGTATGGATGCTTAATAATATTTATAGGACAACTTACTTATTTCAATTGTAGTAGGAGCTATTTAATCTCTTGGCATGGATTTCAAAGTACTGCTAAAAGAAGTATACATTCAATGCTATTATTTATTAATAGAACTGATGCAACCTAAGATCAGAATCAATACAAGTATAGGGCTGTGAAAGACCACTGAACCCCAAGAGCCTGTGGAACTTGGTGCAGGGTTCTTTATTCCATGTGTGTTGCTAGGCAGCATCTCCTTCCTGAGGAAAAAGGCTCAGTTCTAGGAAGCAATTAGCATTGCATGGCCTCAAAACGTGAATGGCGAGGCAATGCATCATGTCTAAAAAGCAACCCCAGTTTAATGTTTAGTAGTGTGAGGACCTTATTTATTATTTCAAAATAAGCTTTTGCTCTATAAACAGGGCTTTGCAGGTACATACAGAGAGGTCCAAAGGTGACTTTGAACACATGAGACACCTGGCCTTCCTTCACTGGTTGTGGATAAAAGTATAATTTCTGTTCACATATGACAATACAGAGATAGATTAACCTAAAAATATTATACTTAAGAACACAATCATGGGTGATACATGGGCTACATAGCATTTCAGCAAAAGATGCAGGCATCATTTAAATAGAAATTCAGAAAAACTTCTGAAGATATACTTATTACTGTGTAAGTTATTACTTCAGATATAGGATCATAAATAAAATGAAAGATCAGCAATGAGCTTCCTCATTCTGCAAAGGATAAAAGTGATGGCTGTCAGCTCAAGTGTAAGAAGAATTAATGGACTGTCCAGTTCACTGGGGAAATGTCCAAAGCCAGCTACTTGAGGCAGTGCAATTTGAAAAGAAGCATGAGTTGAGCTCCCTGGTGTGGAGGAGACCTTGGTCTTGTCTGCTGTGGTGATGTGCTCCACTGATAGGTGATTATGCAAAGGGAACAGCCCACTCAGAGAGCTTGGACTCACCTCATGGCGGGAAGTAGGGGAAAGAAGGCAAACTGACAGAATTCATTAGTAAAAACAGTCCAATATATTTCACATATGGCAAGTAAGTAAATCTGCATTTTAACTTCATGACTAGAAAAAAAAATCACTCTCTTAAAAAATATCAAGTGACCAGCTTCTATAGTTACAAGGCAGGACTAAGGAAATGTAGCAGCAATTACTAAGATAAACAGAAAAGATGGTTAGGTTTTGGAATAAGCATATTTTTTTGATAACTCTCAAATATAAGTCAGCCAACCAGGATGAAACTAAATTTTAGTTCATACTTTGAAATTATGTAACAATTACTTAGGTAAGTAAGTTCTTAAGGAAATGAATGCTTCAGGTATGGTAATGAACTTTAAATATGCAGGTGGCTGAAGGGAAGAAGTCATTAGCTCAGTGTGTTGATTGAAATCTCAGTTGCAGTTAGAATGCAAACATTTCAGTCCCATGCTTCAGCTAAGACACATTAACACGTTATGCATTTACTTCAGGCAAAAATTAACATGAACTTCTTCTCTTACTCTGGAGAGTGGCACTGTTTTTCATATTTTTGTCTTTTGTCATTTATTACTACATAAAGTAATTTTGCCTTAGCTTTAAAATATTTGTTTTTCTTCCTTCAACTAGAATATAGACTATAAAATTAGAGTTCTGGTTTATTTCACATCCATACCAGTACCTTTATGTGTATCTACATCTGTAACTATTTTCAGATCTGGAATATTCTTAAGCCCATCTTTGGGCACTAATGTTTTTGTTAGATGACCAAATAACTTTGGTCCGTTTGGCTTTTAACAACATCGCTGCACTTCTGTTGCATAATCTGTAAAATTTGACTTCAGTTGACAGAGTAGAATTGTTTCTGTAGATCTCACAGGACTGCAAGCTTTAAGTAACTAAAAATCATAACATCTGGAAAAGATTAGGTAGATAAGAGAGGGGTAAAAGCCTGATGAGGGTTGTGTTATTTATTTTAATACATACTAAGGAAAGTGATAGTGCTAATAGTGAGGGGCAATTTTCCATGGTGAAAGTTTGTCTATGAACTTCATGAACAAATTGTAGGAATTCTAATACAGCCAACATTGACTGTATTTCCTTTAACTGTATACCAAAAAAAGTAAGAATATTAAATCATGTAGTAGTTCTATTTTCAATTTCTGAGGAAATGCCATACTGTTTTGCACATGGTGGCTCTACTCCATTCCTTTAGTAAAGTGACCCATAATCATCTTTTGGGTGGGTATATCTTTAGTGATTCGTGATGTTGAACATTCTTTCATGGACTTCATTGGGCAATTATGTGTCCTCTTCAAGAATCCTGCCCTTAGATTCATTGTTCATTTCTAATCAGACTTTTGCTTTTGTGTTATTCTTGCTATTGCGTCTTTGGATTCCTTATATATTTAGGATATTAACCCTCTGCCAAATACATAGATTGCAGATATTTTCCTCTATTCTTTGAGATGTCCACTAGGTCTGTTTTTTGTTTGTTTCTTTCTATGCAGAAGATTATTATTCTGTTAAATCATTTTTAGAATATTTTCTCATTAAAATGTATTTAATTCAATGGACTCAATATATTTTGTCTTCTCTCCAAAAGCATTGCTATTTGTAATAATATTGTTAGAACTAAAATATATCATCAGTGAGACAATTTAGTCAGTGATTAATACAAAGAAAAACTCAGCCTATTCATGAAGTTCTTCTAACTTTGTTTAAATCTGAAAAATGAAATATTGATAGTGCTGCAAATCATAAATCTAAACTGACTTATACAAGTAGTTGCTCTGATTTTTATTGTAAAAGTTGTGATTTTGATGGCTAAAAAGATAGCTGGTTATGTGGTATAAGCACATTTTTTTCTTTTTTTCCATTTTCATGCATCACACTTAGGTACAGTCTACCTTGCTAACATGCAAGTTTCAAGATACCAGTTTCTTAATACACAGCATTAACATTTGTCTCTATCATAAATTCATCTACTTCATATTTTTACACATTCTTTTCATTTGTATTATGTTCATTTTACCAAAGTTGGCACGTTCACCTCAAGGAGGCAGACATGCTTGCCTTTATTAACGTTTTCATAATGACAAATCATCCATTTTACTCTATGAATATGCACACGTTTAGGATTTATGTTTGAATTTAAAAGATGCACTTTAAAAACTGATTTAAAATGTTATAATGTACTGTTTTAAACAACCTTTCCAAGGCTGGGCAAATAGCTCAGTGGACTAAAGCGCTGCAAGCAGGCGCAGGGGCCGGGGGGGTCAATGCGCGGGCCTGTGGTGCCGGCCCCGACCCCAGGGCGCGCTGAGGCTCGGCATGGCGGTGCACACCTGTAATTCCAGCACTTGGGAGAACGTAAACAGAAGAATCATTACGAGTCTGATCTAGTAGTGAGATCCTGAACACCCTGTAGACCCTTCCCTAAAATATAAAATATAGATAAAGACCCTTTTCAATATAATTACAGAATGCTCATGTGCAATTGAGTAAATTAATGAATTTAATTAATTTATCTTTTGCAGAATTTGTATGAACACATAAGGTAATATAAGTTGGTGTTTATTTTGATGCTGTATCTATTTCATTTTAAGTTCAAATAAACCCCATAGTGTCACTCTGTTTGGCATTAACAATGCTAATATCTAATACATAAATATTTATCTTCAAGTTAGAAATGTTTTCATACCCTCAAATGTTATCAATGTCAATTCATTTTTCATGTAATTAAGATCCATCTAATACTTATATGAAAACATAATATTTTATTGATGTGAGGATGAAAATTCAGCCCATCATAAGATCCTTATGGCCCAAAGTATTCTGAAATTAAAACATCAGAGGTGTCCACCTGAAGCTTTAAGATATCTATAGGAATTCAGTTAAATATATAAAGGAATTAACCAAATCTTGATTGTTAGAAAACCAAAATGTCCTACTTTGTGTTCCCCAGAAACAAATGCTAGGACAGTGACTGCACTGCTGGATCACAGACGACGGAGAGGAGAAGACAAATAGGAAATCAACAGAGCCGTAAACCCTGCCTGGTGACACGGGGACACTGGAGGAGCACAAGCCTAGCTCACCGCAGCAGGAAACACTAGTACAAAGACACACAGGGGTAAAGGAGGGACACTGCCCACAGGAAGCGAAGTGAAAATTCCATACTCTGAGCTTGGTTTCAAAGAGTTCACAGCAGCATTAATACTAGTGCTCCATCCAGGGTCAGAATACCTGTACTGAGGGTTTTTTCAAAGGACAGCCCCAAGCAGAGGGATCCGTGGAGAGGCACTGATGGTAGGAGCGGTCACTGCACCCAGTGTATTCCAGGCCCATCTCAACACGTTCGTGATGTGAGGGTGAACTGTTACGGATTAAGAGAAATTAAATAATGTAATGATTGGTGCCTGGATATACTTATGTTCTTAGTTGTGATAACTTCATGGTTGTGGAGCTTATAAAACTGTACAATTTAAATGTGCACAGGATACTGTATATTGGCTGTACTTCAATGAAATAGTTCTAAGCGGCAAAAGCAGTGGAAAAGGGCAACTTAGAAATTATCAACGAAGTTAAATTTTTTTTTCCAAAAACATGAATTTTAATTAGAACAAAAAGTAACTTTTGAAAGAATGCATTTGTTTTACTAAAATTTAACAGAGAACTACTTGGAACTATATGATATTAAGGAATTATTTTCAATTTCGATGATTAAATTGTTTTCAAATTTGCAATTCTGTCTGAATATTTTTTATAGGTATTCTGTCTTGGATTTATATTTTAAAATGTTTGTGCGAAGAAAGTTTGGGTAATTATTAAAGAGAGGAGAAGACAGCACATTTTTTGTGTGTGCAGTTTCAGCTTCTGCACATACTTGAAACTCTATAATAAAGGTTTATCTTTTAGTTTTTCAAATGTCTTTCATAGAAAATAGTTCATTCCCACTGAAATGTACCTTTCAGGAAGGTGAGGTAAATCTAATTCCACATTCTAAATTATACTTAGCAGGACAAAGGGTATGCCACGGTTTGGGCCACTTGGGGGTGAAGATGCATCCGTCACTTGAGATGTTTTTGTTGTTTCACGATAGTTTTGTCCTCTACACTTGGTTCCTTTCTTTGATATTTATGAAGTTTGTCTGGCTAAGCTGTTCACAGCACATCATCACCAATACATATTTCATGCTCTGCTTGAAGTCTTCCACATTTAACACAAAGGGTGAATTTTTCAACAGTCTTTATAAACATAATGAGTGCTCTTCCTTTGCCTATTCTCTCCATTACAGTTCTCCTTTCCTTACGTCCTCCACGAAAGTGTCTGCGCATGTTCATTATCAGTCCTGTTTCCTCACTGTGCACCTAATACTAAGGATGCATAAGACTCGGATTATTGCAATTTGAAGATAATATTCATTGACTCTGGTTTCAGGTTTAATGGAAGTAATGATAAGACAGAACTTCTCAAATGCAAGTAGAGCGCAACATAGTCTTAGTGTTTTCTTAAAAACAGAAGAAAGTAGAATGAGGACTATGACAAGTCAGGAAACTCAGATAGTTTAATATGCAGTCAGTTCAATGCAGTGTGCTGCAAATGCAATCAGACATTGGCATATTCTGTAAGGAATGTTCTTTTAACTCAGCCTAATAAGTAGAGAGGAAGACAGGCTGCTAAAAGAATAATTTCACTTTTTACTCAAGATAACTGCTATATCATAATGATGAAAGATTTCTTGTGTGTGTAAGACAAAGCTAAGCCATAATGAGGTTATTCATTTTTTTCTAGGCCAGTAGATAAATGAACTATAAGTAATGAGCTCCAAATTGGAGTTCTTTTTTCATGCTGAAAATAAGGACTTTGCAAAACTATGATTTATCTGTGAGTGTCTGTGCATGTTCCTCAGCCATTAGAGATGAATTTATAGGGATGAGGGAAGAGGGAGACCAGGGTACTATTTATATCCTATAATATAGCCGTGTTGTCATGAAACCCTGAGGCTAACCTTTCTAAGGAAAATAAAGAATGTCTACAATGAATGAAGTAGAAAAGAAACTAATTTTAAAAAGTACCAATTGTCACTAAACCAAATAAAATAACGTTTTCCAGAAAGACATTTGTAAGAATACTTTTAAAACCCAGCAAACACATAGTGCAAACACACTGAGTAATCAAAATAAAATTTGAATGTATTAACAGTTGGTCATACTAAGTGCTCACCAACTTCTGTTTGTGCTATCTATGTCCTTTTTGGTTATTCTGGAGTCTTTAGACATACCTTGCTAGTTCTTGAAATTCATTTATATTATATTTAACGCATGTGATAATGATATCTTCCAAATCAATTGCCTAAAATGGTCTTAAAAATAAAAACAGTACCTGTTTGAATGAGAACTTAAAAGTGACAGTGGTTTAAATGATATAGTATCAGATATTGAAATAGAGTGCTAACTTTTCATATTCTTGTTAGAATTTTTGCATTTTTCGTAATGAAAGTTGATCACGGATAAAAGCATGTCAAGAAGTAGTGTAGGAAGGCTTTTGGGACAACTTGTTTACTATCTGCTCTTCACACAGTCACTGCACAGCAAAGTGAAACTGACCGGTCCTCTCCTGATATTTGCACCACCTGAGATGAGTACTAGTGGCTATGGATTTGATCGCTATGAGGCAAAAAAAAATTTTTTTTTTGATGGATGTCCATACTTTTGAAAAGCCTTAATATATGACAAAAGAAAACCCTAATGATACATTTAACCCAATTTTTTTGAAAATAAAATATTAAGAGTGTTTTTGTTCTTTATTTTTAACTTCTGTTGTTTCCTGAAAATCGGTGAAGCTATGTAGGTCTAAACTCAACTTCATATCTCTTAAACATACTAGTCTATTAGGTAACAGAAAACATTCTGCTAAACAAAATGTATTTTATTAATCCATTGCTGACACAAAATTCTGTTTATTTTTCTTCCTACATGTGTTTATTTTATGACCATGGTTATTTTGTTTTTGTACTGATTGTGTAAATTTATGCTATAATAATCCTAACTTTCATGCATCTTTATTTATGATTAGTATGAGTTCTGCATTTTTCTGATTACTATGGCCATGCTTCTCAATAGCAATATCATCTGCATTAAGCTAAATTTGTTGAATAAATACTGAGTATTTAAAATAACATATGTATTTTACCATGTGCCAAAAAATGATCAGTATATATATGGAAATGAGATGCAAAATAGCATATGAAAATATACAAATGTAGAAATATAATGTTGATAGTAAGATTGTATGTGAACATAAGAACTCTGTCCAGAATTCTAGGGTGTAACATCCCACACCCCACACAGAGCTGTAAGGTGACACAGCACAGTTTCCACATCTGTGGAGAGGAGAAGGATACAGCACCAATTGCAGGTCATTAGGACCACCCGCAGAGGCCACGCAGGTCACCTTAACTGTCTACTTGAGTAGATTCAGAAACTCCTAGAGAAGGGACAGGGTCATGAGCGTGTTTTACTCACCACAGGGTGGTACACTGGTTTCATCACTGAGTGTGTGCTGTGAAGGCGAGTGGGCTGGGTGAGGTGGTCCATGGGGAAGGATGTGCTGGTGGGCTCATCCCTCCCTGTCACCCTTCCCTGGTGCTCCCCTGCCTGCCTGCCTGCTGTGAAGTGAGCAGCTTTATCCCAGCATGCCCTCCGCTGAGAACTTCTGTCCAGCTCAGATGCCCAGCGTGGGAGACAGCTGACCATGGACTAGCACCTATGAAGCTAGAGACAGATAGACCACTTCTTTTCAGCTGGGTACACAGTAAGTATTCTACCCCAGAAACACGAAAGCCCACTGATACCAGTAAGTTCAGTAAAAGTTAACCCTTCTTATTTTGATCCTTTTTTGTGCCTGGACACTTTCCTGTGATTTACTGGGAAAGAAGGGTCTATTCTACTGCATTTGTTCATGGCTTGATGCTCCTCTATTCCATTTCTGTCATCAAGATGCGACCTTCTTCCTCCCAATCTTTATGTGTCCCCAAACCACTGACTTACTAATAGTGTGGATCTTGTCTTCAGTTATGGCGCGCTTTTTCATACCTATTTTCTGACCCATAAATGATCTTTTAGAGAGAAGATAATGATTTTTTCAGTCAATGTAACCCAATCCCCAGAAATACCCTACTTTTGAGAAATTAGTTTGAAGCATTAGCTGAACCAGCAACAACACAGAAGATACATAGTGGTAACGCAGCTGAGCTGCCCCTCCCTCCCGAGGAAGCCACAGGAAGGAGCCCAGACACGGATTTGCTCTGTGTGAAAAGTTGTCCAAAGCAGAAGAGATAGAGAAATCCTTACTGGGGAGTTCATCTCACGTCCTGAGACTGTAATTTTGTTTGTTTTGTTTGGTTGAGTTTTAGATTTTGCTTTATTTTACCTCAATACATTGGTCATATGATTTCTTCACAATTTTCGGAGGCAGGCTGAAATGTGAAATCGATGTGGCAAGATCTGCCTTGGTGAAGCCTAGAGAGAAAAAGCCTGCTGAGATGAACCTGTAGGATATGGATGATTTTGTAAAGGATTTTAGAGTCTCTTGACACATATAGCCAGACAACATGCCCTAGTGCCACCACACTACTTAATAGATGAACACCCAGGGACTCAAAATCATGTCTGCACATGTGCCTACCACCAGGAGATGAGAGTGACTCATAGTTTTTAATGTGAAACAAAGTGAATTATTATTTCTAACCTAAGTGGAGGTTGAACTTTCTCACGGTTTACATCTTTCTTATGATTAGACTTCTGTATGGTTTCAAAGTTGCCCAACAGCTCATGTGCTAAAGTGTGGCCCTCAGTGCAGCCATCCGTGTTTGGTGAGGCAGGTCTGGGGAGGTGGTTGGATCTCGAAAGCTCTAGTCATGTCGATGGATTATTATATGGATGAATTTCAAAAGAAATGGGCTATTGAAGGGTTAGGGAAATCCCACCCCAAACCCACAAGTAAAACAGAGTATAGTGATCACAGACTGAGAAACCATGAGCCAAACTAAATATTTGCTTTTTTTGTTGTTGTATTTCTCAAAAGAACTAGATGTGGTTTGTACATATGCCAACAGCCCACAGGGAATATGGTCAGAAGCAGGCCAAACATGGACCAGTAAAACTGCTTTAAAAAAACTGTTTTCTCTCAGATACTTTGTCTCAGTGAGTATGGTGTTTAACCTTAGTTGTATCCACTTCTTTGGCTCAGAAGTCAGCTCACGGATTTGTAAAGCATCTGGGTTAATCATGAGAGTGTACCCTTGGGTAACATGCAGCCAGTAACCCCTACGCTCCTGCTCTGCAGCACTCTTTCCTGCTGTGTTACCTGGTTGCCATGGACTGGGTACCCTTGTGCCACCTCTTTCTTCCTCCAGTCTGTTTCTGCCTGAAGTCAGGAGGAGCCAGCAAACCACTGACTTAATCCCCTGAAGCCATAAGCCAAATGCACATCTCTTCCTTTATGTTGTATGGTACATTGGGAACAGGAAAATGGACAAGAACATTGAAGAAAAGCTGCCTGGTACTCTCATGAAGTACTTCTTAGGCTCCACACAGAGCCTTCTTTCCATGTAGCGTCTATACAATTCAATCTTATTCACTCAGCACTTCTAAAAACCAGGCATTTAATGATTTTATGTGAAAGTATAAATGTTTATATCTAACATGACAAAATGTCCCTTAAATTGCATTCAAATTCATTTCTTAAAGGATATATTATCATGTACTCATACAATTTTTGTTCTCTGAGATCATTTTGTGATCATTATGTCTAAACAAAAATGTGGTTAAATCCTTCAAACTTATAGACACATCTTTCTCCTGTGGCATAACTCAAATCCTCAATCTGCTAGACAGATGATCCTAGGCTATAGTATTACAGCCAAGTAAATAGTTCTATGCATGTAAACAAGTTTGGAAACAGATTGAAAAGAAGCCATCTTAAGCCTTTTGGGTCCTGGCATAAAGCAGATGACAAACTCCAATTAAGTGATTTTTAAAGATCTTTAACAAAGGTATGATGGCAAGGTATGAGTCATGTGAAAAGGAAGCAATTAAGGAGGGTCCAGACCTAGCACAATGGTGTTATGATGTGTAGGGGACCTTACTACCTTCTCGACTAAGTTTGCTATTTCAGTATTTTCCTTGTGTTTATATACCTTCTGATACTAAGCATTCTTAAAGTAAAATGAAATTATATGGTCAAATTATTTCAGAAATTTTCTTCTTAGGGCCAGCAAGATAGCTCAGTGGACTATGCTTAGGCAGCTCAGGGACTGGGTTTGGATCCCCAGCACCACACTCCATGCAGACTCTGCTCACAACTATGCTAAGCTGGTCACCTAAATCAGGTGTGGCAAGCATGCCTACAATTTCAGCACTGGAGAGGCTGAAAACAGGAGGATCACTATGAGTCCAAACTGTGTAGAGACACCCTGTACCAAATGCATAAAAAAGAAAAAGGAATTTTCTTCTTGAATTATCACCCAATATTAGACATTTATCTGTAAAATGCCATTATTAGGTTTAGATGTATCATCATTTAAAAAAAAGAAAAAGAAAGGGTATCAAATATGTTTGAAATAAATATCTATATTAGAAAATATAAATAAAAATTACTAATATAGTTAAATAAGTAAAATAAATCACATAAATTTAAGTGAAAATAAATGCTCTAATGTATTCCCAAAACACATTAAAATAACATTTCTTTCTTTCTTTTTTTTTTGTGTGTGATACTACTGGGGATTGAACTCAGGACCCTGTGCTTTCCAGGCAAGCGCTTATTCTACTGAGATACCTCCCCGGCCCAAAAATAACATTCCTATAGGTGAATATATTACATCCTTTATTATATTATGCTACTGGATGAGAATTTTTAATAGAGTATTAAGCAGCACAATGACAAATATTTTGATTTCTTATGGAATATCCAAGAATTTTATTGCTGAATTTTGTCAGTCTTCATATACCCAAGTAATGGGATACTTTCTACTTCAATTTATGTTTTCTTGTTTCATCTTTAATCGTTGAAGCTACTTTCCAGTCCTTCCATCACTCCTTAGTGTAGTGAATTAATGCGTAGGTCCCTCTTTCTAGCATTTTCTTTGCTTCCCTGTGTATTTATGCAGATTAAAGCACTACACTATCTTCTTTGTACGTCACCACCTGTTTCTGGCTTAACTACACCGCATTCTTTCTCAGTCCTTATTTCTCCAGGGTACCAAGGCCTTGCAGGTAACAAGCGCACGGAAAGCACCTGACAGCAGGCAGGCAGGTCAGTCACGGGCGGGCTCCGAGGTGAACGGACCCCCAAGGGAGCTGCCTCCTCCACCCATGCTGCCAATGTATTACCAATCGACACCAAGGATGACTGTGTGAATTGTCGTTTATTTGGAACCAAGTCGATTTAGCCGGTGTGTTCCAACAGATCCCATGAATACCAATAAATATCAAGTGCAAAGCCCATGTCTCGGCGCTGAATTTACTCTTCCCTTGCCTGGGCTTCACACTATATCCATGCCTAGTAAAATAAAAGTAGGTAAAGAATACAAAGATCAAAACAACAAACCCAAATTATAACAAAATCCAAGAACCTTTCATATTCTGTAACTATGTTCTTACACCCTACTTAGATTTGGTGGGTAGATTTGTAAATACTAAAAGCTAGGGCTTCTTTTGCTAGTTATATCTGAGTGTTAAGTTCTATTAACTTATACTTAGAAATTTATATCTATACTTTTGCAACTAGCTATTTACTTGGATTTGTGACCTGACTTTTCCATTTACATGAAGACTTATATGGTTATTGTTTTGCTCAAATGGTTAGAAATGATATAACCCGTCCCTAAAATTATATAATATAATATAATTATATAATATAATTATATAATAATATATATATTATATAATAATATATATAATAAAATTATATAATAATATTATTTATAATAATAAATAATAATTTATTATTATTATTATATAATAATAAATAATTTATATATTAAATCATAAATTATAATTAATACCATTAATTATATATTTTACAATTAAGTTTTTTTCTTTTTTCTTTTTTTTTTCAGTACCAGGGATTGGAATCAGGACCTTGTGCTGGCCAGTCAAGCACTCATTCTACTGAGCTATCTCCCTGGCCCAAGATTTTTTTCTTTTAATGAAAATGGTGTAACTTAGAAATCTATCATGAAACTTTTGTCTGCCTTTGCAATTGTCAGATTTTCTGGTGCAAAAATAGATTCACTAGAGACCACACAGAGAGCTAGGAATGAAGGGCCAATAATGAAGAGAAAAGCACCAAAACAGCTGCATCGGAGAGTATCGGAAAGGGTAATAGCATACTTAATACTTATGAAAAATTTCCATATTATAAATATATAATATAGAAATATAAGTCGTATATTAAATTATAATACACCAATAATACATAATTATATTATTATAATAATTTACAATATCTAATCCTGTACATAATGAATATAGAATTTTGTTTTATATAATGATATAATCTGCATTTATATATAATTCACATATAACATGAATTTTGTTAGATATAGCAAGCGCACTTCAGGCATAACCGCACGTCTGTGTCATGTTCCTAGACTGTGAATGCACCTTTCACGCGTGCTGCCAGGATTGCTAACTCTAAGTCACCCGTCACAGGGGGAGCAGGACTGTAAGAGCGATGCAGGAGGTCGTGGGCTGGCAGTACGCTGGCAACCTGTCGCCGTCACCCACCCAGCCTGGTGCCTCCACACCGCTCCCATCCTGCAGACTCTTTTCACCCAGAGACCAGAGGGGCTGAACCCTGTTCTGCACTGCACCTGCAGGAAGCCTTGGTATTTGTACCAAACTCGCATCAGCGCTCTTTCACCAAACTGGAGACCAATAAGGTTGTCAGAACCATCCTGGTCCTCCTCCCTCAGCTCCTGTCCCTCTCTCAGGGCACCGTGCAGAACCCTTCGGCCTCAGCCCCTCTCTGACTCAGGTCTACTTGTTTGCCATCAGAGGATACTGAGTCACCTTCCCAGGGTTGTCTTTCTCCTGGAGCAGTGCTGCAAGATTCTTTTTACTTGGTCTTCTCAGTGCTAGAATGTGGACACCCCCGTGCTGCCTGCAGGCCATGTGTAGATGGCTTCTGTCATCCTAGACAGGATACCTTTTAGAAAATGCAATGAAAAATTTAAGGCACCACTGTTTAATTTTGTTATGGTTGATTTTAATGATATATGAAAGGAATGTGTGTTTACAGGGAAGAGGCCTCCTATTTGGAGTACTGCTGATGGAATCCTTGAGTAGAAGACTGCATCCAACTTTATGTCTTTCAGCATCCACTTGGCCTCAGAAGTTTGTGAAACTAAAGTTTCTACTAATTTACTGATGCCTTTGACATCATCTTGGTTTCAATACTGTTGGCTGGGAGCAAACGCACCTGCCAAGAAGTGAAGTGAAAATACATTTCAGAAAAATCATTAAAAATATGCTTAATTTGCTCAAGTATAAAAGAAAATCTTAGAATAATTTTCCTATGTTCAAAACTGAATTTGACAAGCTGAAAAATTTCTAAGAATTGATCTATAACACATGTCATGCATTAAAAATGAGTATACAAGGTGAGAGATAATGTTTATCACTCAGATCACATCAGAAGTACTAAAGATTGAAGGTAAAACTATATTCAGTTAAAAAGAAACTAAGTTAGATTTACTTGAGCTAAGAAATTCCATATAGTATTAAGAAGGCATGAATTAAGACATAGGCATGGAAAGTTAAGAACTATTTGTTAGAAAGCAGAGATACATATGCTCTTTCTATAGATTAATTACTTTATACTTTTTGTATTCTAAAACTTTACATCTAGATGCTGGGGAGATGGCTCAGTGGAATAAGCGCTTTCCTGGCAAGCGCAAGGGCCTGAGTTCAATCCCCAGTTCCGCAATAAATAAATAAATAAATAAATAAATAAATAAAAATAAATAAAACTTTACATCTGGTCTACTGAGATGTTTTGTTTGAAGCTTATTTGTTTTTATTAAGATGTATATTTTATCGATACTTTAAATTTCCAGGTCAGTAAAACTAACTTAATGAGATTACAGAGAAAAATAGAAGACTGCCGTTTTCAGGAAGGGTCACTTTCATGCAGGATGAACCTACCTGGCTGCCTGAATCTCATCTTCTCCAGTGACAGTTTTGTGATCATTACAGATTGAAACACTGGCCTTTTTTCTTGGCCTTTTCTTTTATTCTGGCTCAGCCTCAGAAGGTAGTGTCCAGTGAATCAGAGAAACATTATTTAAAGTAAATGCTTGTACTGGTTGGTACTTTGTGTCAACCTGGGAAGTTTAGAAGTTTAATTAAGTGACTCAGCAGAGAGCCAGGATTTCCAGTTTGTAAACATCCTCATCCTGAATGACAGAAAGGCATGGACACTGTGTGAGTTCCACACCCCCAGCCCTGGGGAGCTTGTTTATAATACAAGGAGCAGAGAGAGGCCGCCTAGAAAGCCAGCTGCTGCCCTTCCCTTGCCATGAACTGCGGCTCTCTGCCATGTGCCGCTCTGCCTGGGAGCCAGCCCAGCATAGCCTGAAATCGCCACAAACTGTGAGCTAAATAAACCTTTCCTTCCTTAATTTTGGGTTTTGAGCATTTTGTTCCAGTAAAGAGTGAAAAGTAACTGAGGCAATGCTGAACACACCATTGTACTCTTAAGTTTATAAAGTACGTACATGTCTTGGTTACTTCCTCCACACACACACACTCAAAATGCAGGAAGGAAAAATTTGTTTAGCTCAGAGTTTGTGGAGGTTTCAGCTATGCTCAGCTGGCTCCCAGGTAGAGTGGCACATGGCAGAGGGCAGCAGTTTGTGGCAGTAGAAAACAGCAAAGAACAAAGGGGAGGGCAGCAGCAGCTGCGGCTTCCAGTCAGCCTCTCTCCCCTCTTTATATTGCAGACAAGCTTCCCAGGCTGGGGGTGTAGAACTCTACAGTGTCACTCAGGATGAGGATGTTTACAAGCTAAGAATCCTGGCTCCCTGCTGAGTCACATAATTAAGCTTTTAAACTTCTCAAGCTAACGCAGTGTATCAACCAGTGCAATGCACAACTGTCATGTAACTGAGTCCTTCAAAATCATAGCCTGTAATTCTCAGGGGAAGAGATGCTAATATGTGACTCTCGTTCAGCGTAATAAGATGCAGAACTGAGATAAGACTTAATGCAGGAGCTAGGGAGACAGCTCAGTGGTCTAAGTGCCTGTCTGGCAAGAACAAGGACCTGGGTTCAATCCCTAATACCACTGTGTAGTGAGAACCTCCATACCAAATACATAAATAAATAAAATATTTTTTAAAAAGAATTTTATATGCATGGGGCCAGGGAGATGGCTCAGTGAAATAAGTGCCTCCCTGGCAAGTGCAAGGGCCTGAGTTCAATTCCTGGTTCCACCAAAAAATAAAATAAAATAAAAGAATTTTATATGCAATATGTTATTCAGTTTTTCTAATGATTCTGGTGATATGGCTCATGTTTCAGGATGGCAAACTCCAAATTAGTTTCTATAGGTTGAGAATGTGTGTCAATAGTAAGAGAGACAGAGACAGAGAGACAAAGACACACATGCAGACAGAGAAAGGCAGGTGATTTCTGTGATGCCAGGGATGTTCTGCCCATAAGGTACACCCCTAGTCCTTTTCATTTTGAAACAGTGTCTCCTAAGTTTGCAGCTCGATGTTTAGGCTTTTCTGGCTCAGCCTCCTTTAAAACTGGGATTACAAGTGTGGGACAACCCGCTCAACTCTAGAAATCTTGGGATGTTTCTACATTGCATTTCTTAAAACCACAAAGTACCCCAGGGTTATTTATTTTGTGAAAGATGATTGAATTATACAGATATAATTGGTGTACATGTTTTATCTTTCTGTTCAAAAACAACTACAAGGTTTTGTTAAGAATTCAAAAATTTTAGAACCTCTCATCATTTTCTTTCTTTCTTTCTTTCTTTCTTTCTTTCTTTCTTTCTTTCTTTCTTTCTTT
>NDGM011256603.1:0-19778 GCA_002564305.1 Octomys mimax
TCCCAAGAGCTGGGATTACAGGCACACGCCACCATGCCCAGTCTCAATTGCTGTCTCAGCACATCCTGGGGACAGGGCCGGCACAGCAGGCCTGGGGATTGAACCCTTGGCCCCTGTGCCTGCTTGCAGATGCTTTAATCCACTGAGTTATCTGGCCAGCCCTCGAGCTGGTAACTTTTGGCAATGACTTTAGAAAGCATAAGAAACTATCCGTCACAAATAAGACATGGTATCTAAGACAATCACCAGTTATTTTAGAAAAACATCAGGAGACCATTATGAATACAAAGAGATCAGAACTGGCTCTCCTCGGGCTGCAGGATGCAGTGCACACTCACTGGAAAAGTGCTCAGACTGCATCCTGCCTGCTCTGGGGGACACAATCTGCACGCATCCGGCTTTCCAGTCAGCCAGGTCTGGATCTGTGTCCCTGGCTTATGGTGCATCTCCCTGCATCCCTTCATACAATCATCCATCAGAGCTTGGGACAAAATATGTGCCTGTTTCTGAGAGAAATGAGGAATTTTAAGTCAAAATCACCAATCTTTTGTGGCTTGTCATTAAGTTTTACATTTTTAAAATACTTCAATGAAAAAATGTCTTCAGAATGCATTTAATGGATTAAGAATATATGTGTGTATGTGCAAAAATGATACACAGATCTTTATACAAGAATGATTTTTTTTAGTTCTAAAAGGGAAATCCAAAGACATTTAATCTATATTCTCTATTTTTCACATGAATAAATTTGCCAATCTCTAACAAGTGCCAAATGCAAATTTATTATAATTTTAAATTGGTTCTATAATGGGCTCAGTGACAAAACATATGATTTAATATTCTTCATTATGGTATTGTTTATGTTCTATTGGAAAGTTCCTTTATTACTATTTAACCACATTAAATTTCCCTGAGGAATCTGATTATTCATTAAGGCTTTAAATAGATGTATCACCCTGGACAGACTAAAGAACTGAGTTTAATCTCTGACAGAGACCAGATGATATTTTAGGGCAAGGAGGGAGAAAGACTATTATTCTGTGTAATTTGAGTTGCAAAGCACCTTGGGATGGAAGGTATGGAGTGGGTGGCACAGATATGCTTTGCCTTAATCAAATATCATGTAATATCTTCAAGCAAAAGGTTAAATTATTCTTTAAATTTTCTTCTTTATCAACCTGACATACTGAGACTTTCTTAGTCTTCATGATCAACAATACTGGCCTCCAGTAAAACAGAACTTCTCTTTAAACCTTTATTTTGTTCTCATTCCTAAAGAGGTGGAGTTCCAGATATAAAATACAGCACAGTCATGAAGATTTATGTTGAAACATTATAGAGACACTGCAAAGAGTCATTTTCAAAGTCAAAGTGGAAATTTATTTAGATTTTGAAATATTATATTTGGCACAGTTTAAAAAAAAATAAAAGCAAAGGAAATCTCCTCTTTGAAATCATTCATTTCTGGAACTAAATGTTCAGTACTTTTTCTCCAGTATAATGTATCCCCTTGGCTTTGTCACTGTTATTTTATTATTTTTCAACATAATTCAAACAGCATTTTTATCAGTCTTAAAGCTAGGTCACAAATCGAAGCCCGGGAGAATTCTGCCAATAAATCATTACAGATTTCCCATTCCTGCTCCAGTTTATCCATGAGGAACAAATAGTGCTTATACAAATATCACAATTTTGTTCAGACACTTCTGCAGCATATATTTACCTGATATCTACAAGGTGTAGAACCCTCTGGAGACAATATTTCTCTTCCAAGAGAAAAAGCACACATCTTAAAAAGGTTATTTTCATCTACAGCCCTGTTTCTCAACTTTTTCTCATCTTCCCCTGACTAAAGCCCAGTGGCCTTTCCAGATCTTCCAACCCCTGCCCAAGATTCACTGTCCTTTTGCATTGGCACTGACCAGTTCTATTTTCACTTGCAAGGACTATTCTGCTCAGCCAACCCTGCCATAGTTAACTTCTAGGTAGACAATTTCTCATTATCTTTCCTTTAAGAGACTGCTCTTTCATTAAGTATAGATTAGATTGTTTTGTGAGATGCTATCTTTTGGTAAATTCTAATCATGTAAACATTAATGTGATTATTTCACTGGCATGCATCTGTGTTTCTCTCTAATCGTCATTAAAAAAAGGATCATGACTTTTGCAACTTTTTTTATTACTGCTACATATTGTGTGGCCTGGCAAAGGAGAGTACAAATCATTCATGTAGCTACTGGGTGAATTAAGAATGCAAGTGACTGGCATGTTATATACAACGCAATTAAATGCCACAGCTTATAATAACATATGAATGAGTGAATGAATGAATGAATGAAAAAGCAAAACAAAAATCTAACTAATTGGTATGCACAATGAGTGTTACAGTGATATGGGATCATATAAAATCAGCCAATGATGTTAGGGCACTATAGGACAACTGTAAGGAGACATGATTGTAGAACCATATAAGATATGGAGGGTTTTGATAAAGGACAACAAATCATTGAGGACTCTTTCTAATGTGTTATAAAACCACCCAGCATTTGGAAGAAAGCTTTAAATTAAGGATGCAGAGAGCCAGTCAGTCACTTAAGGATGGGTGGCAGAGAACAGGGAAGAGTGTACAGAGCTAGGACCAGGCTGGTGAGAGACACAGGTAGGGAAAAAGGAGAAGGGACCAATTTGAGACATTTCATTGGGAAAATCAGGGGAAGAGGCCAGATGCATTTATGCACAGTAGATCTAGAGGACAAATCAAAACAATGAAAATGACTCCCATATTCCCTACAGTATAATAATTTTTCATTAAATCATTAGACTATATGATGTTTACAAATTCTAATGTATTAGACCTTAATTATAGGAACTGTAAACAATTATTTACAAGGGCTACTTAACTCTAGACTCACAACACTGTGAAGAGAGTATTATATTTCCCCAGAAATTGAGGTCAGTACAAAGCTCTTGTCAATGAGTGTCACCTCAATCAAACACCCAGCTATCTATCTCAAAGCTCATACATAGCTCAGTAAACTGTATTTTATCTTTTGTAGAAGTTAGTTTATGTGTGATATAGTATGAACTTCATGTTAATCTAATGCCACTTCCATACCAGAAGAAAAATGAAGGGGCATGCTTCAGTGGGATGGATTTACCTTAGAAAAAGTTCCCCAGTAAGTTAATTTTGCTTTGGACTTTAAGCAACTCTTCCAACTATTTCTCTATCCAAGCGTTGCCTTAGGGTCACTTTGGCTGCTCAGTTGAGGCCCTCACTCTCTAAATATTCACCCTTGTACTTTTGTCAAACATAACCTCTGAGTGTCCTGTTGCAAATGTGATCATAAACAAAGGCCAAGTCTCTACACAGGAGCTGGACAGGGAAACAGGGCTAAAGAGTGTGTCTGCTATGCTTAAGACTTTAGTGTCCATCCTCAGAATCTTGAAAACAAAACAACAACAACAAACTAAAACAAAAAGCCAACCACCATTTTTTTGGACTACGTTTCAGGATATCAACTCATAATATAGTATTAACGCTTCAAAATCAACTTCTCAAAATCTGCATTGTAACATTCAGTAATTTCATTTAAGTTTTCAAAATGTATAGCTAATGAAACTCCCACACTAAAAAAAAAAAACAAAAAAAACTGAAAATATTGCCTGTTTCTTTAACAGAATCGCCATTGCCATCATCTGAAAAAGAATAATAGTAAAGCCTAGGAGAAAACACTTCCAGTTGTCATTGCGGTACATTCAAAAGTTCGCTGTTCAGATCCAAGAGAATGATTAACAGATTAGTCTTAGATACTGGTAAATAGGGATGAACAGATGGATGGATAAGAGAAAATCTTAGACTCTCTCAAAAATCAAACCAAAGAGACAAGCACTTACTCCTCCCCAAGAAAAAGATAAAGTTATATCTGGCTCGAGTGAGTCCAAGGCATTAGTTTAATCAAGAATTCACTGGACACAAGTTATTTACTGGGTCTTAGACATGGGTTAGCCTTAAATAGCCTCCTTGAATTTGGATGATCAGAGGAAATAGAGATTGATGACTGCTCCTCAGACACAGTTGGCTTAATCACAGTGTGGTTGTGTTTCCATGTGCCACCTGGACTCGAATGTCCCACACTGAGCACCAATGAAAAATGGCCTTTTCATTTTACTTAGGATTCTCTCCTGATCCTTAATGCCTTCCATAATTAAGGAGTAACTACCAAGGCGTGGGGCATTTCTAGGGGATTAATGGCCAGCTGGGAGAGTTGATGGCCCGAAGCTGAGTGGGGACTCATTAACCTCAGCTGGTCATTAATTCCTCAGGAGCTGCCTGGGGTGGGGACTTGAGGGGGAGCATCTCATTTGGTTGTATTTCTAGGAAAAGGGAAAAGTAAACTTTTAAATACACTGAGGCATTGTGTATTTTCCTCAGCAATAGAGCGCTACCCTAGTATTTCACTGGTATTATGTTGTCAGGCCTCCCCTCTTTTTTGCCTTGGGTGTGAGGGTTGGAGAGAATAGAAATAAATGATGTGGGCTCTGAGGTACACACTGAGGTGAAGAGTCTGGAATATGCTAAATGATGGAGTTAAAAGGGTTACATTTCAGGCCAACCAAGCCTCACCCTTTCTGAATTATAGTCTTCACAAGCCAACACTGGGATGTTAACTCTTCCAGCTTCCTAAACTCCCTCTCTTCTGTTTATTCTGAAGTGTTTTAAAAATATCATGTGTTGCTGACTGTGGTATAAATAGGCCATTCTGGATATGGCCAGTAGAAGTGTACTGTGGCTTAGAACAATCAGTTTGAGAAGGGGAAACCTGCAATGGGAGTTTCAAACCTGCCTGCTCTGTAGTATAGAACTCCATTCCCCTATGTGCTCCATAGGGAAAAAGCTTTGTCTATATGAACAAAGCTGTAATGGGGACTGCTGGCTTGTTCATAGCATCAACAACTCCAATATGCCTAAATATTGATCAGTATGAGGATGACTACATTGTAGTATGTTTATAATTTAGAAATCAAGACATCAGTTAAAAGAATAAAGTAAAAACTATGTATATAAAAAATTCCCTACATCACTTAGGATAAATTATGAGAGGCTGAAGTATATCCTATCATAATATTTTGGTGCAAATGACTAAACAATACTAGTTTCTGTAAATACTCAAATGCATGTAAGACAACAGAAATGGTATAAGATAAAGCATATAAGAAACACACACATGTAAACACATTGTCATAAATGTGTATATACTCCAAAGTTAAAAATCAAGGATTATCTTTGGAAAATAGGAATGTGGGGATATCACCATGACTCCTAGTTTTAATTTTGTTTTGTTCAAAGATCTTATTCTCAAATACATGTTGTAGTTATTTTCTCATCTCTGGCACAAAGCACCCGATGCTCCCTACTTGAAAGAGAAGCTTCTTTCTGCTTGCAAGTACAAGGCATGGTCTGGGGCAGACTGTTAAGGCAAAGAGGAATAGAGGAGGGAAAGCCACACAAGTTCTAGTAGCTAGGAAGCAAAGAGTAAGAAAGAGACACCCTTACATGTCACAATCCAAGGAATTTGCTTCTTCTGCTCAAACCCCACATGTTAATATCACGTTAAATTATCCTCCAAAACCCACTTATGAGACATGAGAATTTTGGGGAAAGAATTTGTGGATAGACCATAATAATAAGAAAATAAAACAATAAGCATAAGATGGAAACAAGAAGCCAGGTTTTGTAGGCCTCCTAAGTCTTTGAAGTATCTTATGGTGAACAGGAGTGAAGAATCTGCATATCTGGAGTGGATTCACAGAACCAAACTCACAAACTTTCTAGCCTACTATTTTTGGGGGGGAAGAAAAAAGAAGCTGAGGAGATGGCCTAAGTACCTGCCTGGCCAGCACAAGGTCCCAAGTTTGATCCCTGGTACCGCACGCTGTGCCAGCCCTGAAACTGGGCATGGTGGCACGTACCTGTAATGCCTGCACTGGGGAGGCTGAGATAAGAGGATCACTATGAGTCTGAACTGTACCAATAAATAAATAAATGTAAAAATAAAAGTCTTTGAAGGGAATACTGCCCACAAGTGATAGTACAAAGTCATCAAAACATGTTTATTAGGAATTAATTTAATGATAGGAATTAATGTTCCTTGGAACTTGTGGTGAGGGAAAGGAGGGCAAAGGAGAGTGTTGCACATGGTGATAACTTCACATATTTAATTCTTGGTGTGCAAATGAATTGTAATGGCTAATACTTGTTCACTCTTAATGGCTGTCTCTAGGAATTAGACACCCTTGCAAAATGTATTGGAGATAGTTCGGCGGATGTTGCACAAGTCCCAAGTTCAGAGTGAAAGCCTTTTGTGTCACCTCAAATCTGCCATTTAACTGTGAACAGATTATTTCAGTTCTCTGAGCCTCAACTGTCTCCTGTGTAAAATTAGAAAGCTAATAATAATTCTTGATTAATAGGTTGCTGTAAGGATTAAATATGATAATTCATGCAAAAGACTTGGCTCATGGTAAGTACTGACTTTAGCCACTATTCTGATGTTATTGCCAATACTACTACAATTATTGCAGAAATACACATTGTCTTTTTTCATGCTTTTTGTGAGTCCAATAAATACGTATTTATATTGTGGGCTATAATGCTACAGGTGACATGATAGAGTATTATTTGTTAGTTATTACTTTTCCCATATTGATGTCAAATCATTTTCATGCTAAGATATTGGAGAAGCTCACAGGTCGTCATAAGCTCAGCAGCACAGGAAAAATAACTTGATGTATTTTCCTATCTAGTAGAGCTGAGAGTTGCAAATCCACAGTATTATGACATGGTACAATATTCTCCAATCCCTGTTTCACTGTAACATGTGGTACCTAATAGTGGTGCTCTAAGTGCATTTTTATATACTAGTAAAACATTTATTCGAAGTAATGAAAACAGGTTTTAAACTATGTGCAACAATCTTCCATAATACATTGGTCATTTTGTTTTGCATTAAGGCCATTACATACAAGTTTACCATTGTAAACTGGGGCAATAGCTGATGTCCTGAGATGATCCCATGAATTTGGTTCAGCTGAAGCTACAAGTTATCCTCCACAGGGGATCTTCCACTACATGATGTACACACGGCCTCCCCCTGCTCAGGTCCTCCTGCAGGCTTAACAAGCTAGCCACGAATGGAGAGACTCAAAGCAAGAATGAAAGAAAAATTATAAAGCTAAAATTGAGACTCTGATCACCTTTAAAATAGGACTAACACATTTTTACATTAAAATAATGGAAGCAAAAGTGCTATGAACATAGCATGTAAATGAGAGACATCATCATAGACTGCCCTTCCTCAGGCAGCAGGTTCCTTTGGTAACTCCAGGACCATAGCTGCACGAATAGGCTCAGCAAGCTAGCCACGAATGGAGTGACTCAGAGCAAGAATAAGAGGAAAATTATAAAGCTTAACAAGAATGTCAATATAATTGGCTAGTGGCTCATGTTTTTCCTCTAAGAAGTCAGAGAGAGAGAGAGGTAGAGACAGAGAGAGGCAGAGGCAGAGACAGAGAGAAAGAGAGAGTGAGAGACAGAGACAGAGACAGAGATAGAGAATGCCTGTGCATGTGGAAGATGAGAAGTTGTAAGGCACTCAGGGAGGTATGACCAAGAAATACCTGTAGTATCTCTTTTTAATTCTGACCACGTGCCATGAACATTGGTTCTCAAAGCACAGTCTCAGGACCAGGGTTACCTACACTAACTTTTACTTATTAGAAATGCAAATTCTGGGGCTCTATCCCAGACCTTCCTCAGCAGAAAGTGTCAAGATAGGGTCATACTGCATTTTTATTTGTAGAACACCCTAACTGATTTTCATGCATGCCCAATTTTGATGGCCACTGTTCTATTGGCAAGTATACATCATCAAAGCTGTGCTTCCTAAAGTTAGGCGAAAAATCAAGCCCAGTATGGTAGAATTTGGAGGCCTTTGAGATTAAGTGACATTAGTTGCCAAAATGACATATAGGTCTTAAAAAGTGATGGGCAATCTTTTATAAGACTGTGTAAGTTTAATAGCTGCAAGGAAAATAACAATATTGCCACCTGTACTTTTTAAAATAAATGTCAGATCGTCTTTCTAAAACACAGGAAAATCAGTACATTCAGTCTTCACATAAGTCAGCTTTCTATCACTATGACAAAATATCTGAGAAAATCAACATATAAGGAAGAAAAGTGTATTGTGTTCTATAGTTTCAGGATTTTCAGCCCATGCTTGCTTGGCCCTGTTTCTTTGGAGTTATATGCCAAAGGCAGCTGCTCATCCCATTGAGGCCAGCAAGACAAGAGACATGCTGTGGCCTCCCTCCTTTCCTCCATAGTTCCCGGGTAGCCAATCAAGCCTGCAAAGACGTATATGTTTGAGGGACACTCTGGATGCAGAATATGGGTCTCCACTCATGTGTCCCACATTAGCAAACCTGTGCTATGGCTCAAAGCACCTACCAGTGTAAATTCTTCCCACTATACAAGACTATAGGCTGAAATAATTCATAATGAAGACCCAACGTGACTCACTTTTTAGATTACCTCAGATATAACCTTGTTGGAGTTTCCTCTGCCACCATCCTCAGAGCACAGAAGGTGAAAAATCATAGGAAGGGCTTGTCCAGACAGAGTGAAAAACCCATGGCAAGAGCCCTTAGAAGCCTATTTAAAACAGTACTTCAAAGGAGTTCCTGCAACAATTATTACAGCTCATTTGCCTGCAAATGTGCTCTCTGTTGTTAATCAGTCAGTCATTAACCTCAGCAATATCAATGTGTTGTCACCATGCATTGCAAAGAGGTGAAGGAATATGGGCAGCCATGAGAGCTGCTTAATGTGAAAAAGCCCATTACGTTATTTATTCTTCTAAAGGAACACCTCCAAATAAAGATTTTTATCCCAGGCACTCAGCATCGTCTTTGAAGGCTTTCTTAGAGTCCTTTATTTAGGCAAAGCCCCAGTGTGGTCTGATTGCCAAAGAAAGGCTCTCCCAGACCAAATAACACACTGGAAACAATTGGAGGATTAGGACAGAGATGGAATTCAAGCAAAGGTCTACAGTTAAGGGGTGTGAAAGAGCAATTGCTCTTGCCTTCCTCACTATCAGAAAACTAGAGTCTTGGAGGATGAAGCTAGGAGAGGCCAAAGGGGAGCTATTAATTATCGAGAGAATAAACGCGAATGTCCTTTAACTGCAGCTTTTCTCCCCAAAGAGGTCATTTAGAAATCCCTGCGGGTGCTAGGCCTGTTGTTTCTCCTTTCGTCAGTCATCTCTAAGCCCCTGTGCACCCTTCACGTGCCATGTGGTCCTACAGGGCCTGCCACCATGCCGCCTCATGCAGTGGGCCGAGAGAGACAGGGCAAGAATTACAGGATGTTTCTCAGAACGTTATAACACTTTTCTATGACTCAGAATGTTTCTTAGGGAATGATCTATAGCTCTCATAGAATTCCTCATCAAGGAGTCTAATATAGTTATTAGGAATGTACACCATATATATATACATATATATATATCCACAGTACTGTGTACTCTGGTGTCTATAAGGCACTAAAAATACTTCCACTTTGTTACATATGCAGCACCAATCTCTGGACTAACTAGGTGGGCTTTTTGTTTGTTTTCTTTTTTAGATTTAGATTTTTTTAAAGAGCATTAACATACCTTAAACATAAAACCAATAAAGTAATGAATATTGAATAATAAACAATTCTCATCCTCCTCAGACTGTGGCAAGATCAGCTTTTATACACATAAGGACCCATTTGTGTACAAATCCCCCTATTAAAAAATGATAACCCCACAGACTGACAGGCACACAGGCAGGGAGGGTGCAGATCTGCTTAGTAGATGTCCTTGTCCCAGAGGGGCAGGAATCCCCCACCTTCCCCCTGCCCTTTTTGCACACTCTCTTCTTCTGTCATGGCAATTTGCATACATAAAGCTATTGGTTTAGTTAATTAGGCTTTAACACTGCTATTTAAATAAGGACGAACCTTTCTTTCTGTGATAAAGCACTGCAAATAAATTATTGCTGTTGTCATAGATTACCTAGCTGCAACTTCGCTGGAAGGCTTCAAAGTACAAGGCTGATGTGAAAAGACTCTTAG
This sequence comes from Octomys mimax, assembly GCA_002564305.1. Lineage (NCBI taxonomy): Eukaryota > Metazoa > Chordata > Mammalia > Rodentia > Octodontidae > Octomys > Octomys mimax. The sequence goes on from NDGM011256603.1 coordinate 10,163, forward strand.
GGAATATTCATAGAAGAACTCATTTTGCAAAGAGAAACCTGAACACTAAATTCTATGAAAATAGCTAAGTGCAGTGAGCCAGAATCCCACCTTTACTAGATGGCAACTGAAGGGACTCAGATGCCTCCTTTTGGGGACAAAAATGATAGCAATAAAAATACACCACTATTTCTTTTGGTTCTCAAACTTTTGGGTACTTATTGCTTCCAGACTCGTGGTATAGGAAACATGTTGCATAATTGTGGATGCTGAGAAATGAAAAGGATGAAAATAACTTCAACAAGCTCTGTGGGAAATCCTGGCACCATTTAGGGGCTCAACATAAGGAGGTAAACCGCACGGACTCAAGCAGCTCCTTCCAGCTGGTGTGAGCGATGGAAGGTGAAAATAAAATATAGTCCATTAAGATTTCAAAAGAAGAAAAACATTCATTTTGGCCTTTCTTTTTTATGGTACCGGGGATTGAACTCAGGACCTTGTGCATGCCAGGCACGTGCTTGGGCTGCTGAGCTATCTCCCTAGCCCAAAACATTCATTTTTGATAGAGCTAATTGATCAGAGACAGGAAAGTAAGGCCTCCCACCCCCGGGTAGGAAACTACTAGGAAAAAACAAGAGAAGTACTCAGGGAACCTGCATGAGGCAAGGACTACTTCGAGGTGAATCCAAAACACAGGGCAAAAAAGCAAACAGAGAAATGGGACCAAGGGAAGCTCACTGCTTCCTAAAACACCTGACACATGCAGCCTGGCCACCCGGCCTGCTCCTGGGAAGAGCAAGGAACTGGGTATGGCTAATTTATGTGACCCCTCTCCTTCAGTTCTAGGTGAAAGGAGCAAACTTCCATCTGGAGATCTGATCCCACTATTGAGAGCTAATGTTAGCACCATAAACCCATGAATAGGTCTCCAAAAAAATAATTTTTTGGTATTCTATTAATTTTTAAAAGGGAACATAATTCAGAATTCAGTGCAAAAAAAATTAAAAATTGACTTTTTACTCTTTTCTTTGCAGGAAGCTACTTCAACAAAAGTACTGTCAAAGTCAGAGCAATATATATCTATTTTTTTTCTTCTTGTTTTAACTGCATACTTCAGTTCTGATGAAGACTTACAATTTATCATCAAAAGGCGGCCTTAGATTTCTACCGCAAAGGAGTGTCTGATAAACACCTTCCACTGCTACCGGGAAAGAAGCAAAGGTAATCTTTAAAAAATAAATAAATAAATTCTAAAAAAGCTCGGGATGACTTGATAAGGATAAGGCGCTCTTAAATGAGAAAGGCTTTCCTGGGAACTGAGACTAAGACACCGCGCAGCTCCCATCAAATTAAAATGCTAATAGAGAAGGTGGCAGGCTGCCGTATCTCAGATCAAGTTTTAGTTTTCTTTGGTTTTACTTTCTGTCAGGGTTATTCTATCATAACGTATCAGGAAAAGCATTGCGCTCGCATCAAATCAAACCGTTAATGGAAAGGGTGGCAGCCTAAAGTACTCTTGATCAACTGCTAATTTTGTTTTATTCTTCTTCCCCTCACAGCTATTCTCTGAAATGAATAACTCTGCATTCAAAAGAGGTTTTCAAGAGAAGCCGGGCACTAAAACAGATTAAGATGAACTGAAGACACAGAAAACCATTATGTTCAGAGAATAAACAGTTTTAGTCATTTAATGTTATAATAAATGTATTTGGCTGTGACGTGCTGCTGTCACCGCTAAAAGGTCTCCTGTTAAATGTGTATAGATCTCTGCACTGGAGCACTGATAGGACCCAGACAGCCGTGAGGAAAGTCTTCCTGAGGATCTCGAATTTGCTACTCTGAGGGGCAGATAATTACTCTAAACATCCCTCTATTCAAAATGGAGAGGCAGTGAATTCAGTGTTGCAGAGAGCTGTCAGATTCACTGCTTTAAGGATCAAAGTAATCAATTTATTCCGAGGATCAGGGAAAGAACAGCAGAGACAGATGTGGCCTCAGCAGCTGCCCCTGCCTTTGAGGACCCAAGGAGCAGGAGATAACAAAGGTTTGTCAGCTTTCTGCTACACTCAATGCTGGGGGATCTGAGCTAAGACTGAAAATCCAGAGCCCTTGCTGGCCTCGTGCAGAATAAGGGGGATGCCTATCCAGGAGCTATGCACCAAAGCATCAGCTCTCATCCGTGTTCACTCACTCTTCCAAATACAAAGCGTTCCTCCTAAGCATAGTGTGTAGGAAAGCAAGACGGCCAACAACAAAATGCTTTTTGATGAACTGCTGACTATGTGGATTTGGGTGGTGTTTTATTTACCATGGAGACTGGTTTTGCTGATAATAAGGTATTTGTTATATGTATGTGTGATGTGTTAGACATTTATCTTCAGAGCGAAGCGCAGGCAAATAAGGCAATAAAAAGTAAAAGGATGGTAAACTACAGGTAACTCTCTCTCACCAGGTGCAGGAAGTTTAACAGGTCAACCTATGACACAAACAGCTCCTCAAAACTCATCAGACTCTGTTATCCTTGGGTGACATTGACAAAGAAAAGATTGGTGTTCTAAACTATTTTAATACAATATATACACATATATATTTCCATACTAGGTAGCATGAACATTTATCTCATACTTCCATTTTTCTTTCCAAAGAAAAAGTTGACCATGACCACTATTATGAGCCATATTTGCTAAGAGAAATTCATTAACTACTAGTGATTTCATCTTTCTGCAGTTTATATGTTCCTTTGATATCTTTATGCTTTGCAAAATCACAGTATTCTAAGTCTCTCGTCTGCAAAAAATGGATTTGATCCCATTTCCTAATACTGTTCATGAGAAACCCTTGTGTTCCAACATAGTGATTGGGTCTGATATGTCAAAATAAATAAGGTCCAGCAAGAAAAGCACCTTTAAAGATGAGTGTATTATAGTAAGTCTCTCCTTCTTTCTCAAACAAATGGAATGGATAGCACATGGGAATGGTAAGATATTACCAGAATAAATGTTTGATACCCGAAGCTGAAATTATAGGTGGAATACATCACATACATCACGCACAATCTGGGTATGGAAATACAACATACACACTGTGGCAAAACAGAATTGTAAGTTCGAAATTTCTGCTGGGAAAACTCTTAAGTTCTCACCACTGAGAATCTGCAATTACCATGGTAGGTAATGCCACTGTTTAGTGCTATGCGGTTCTGCACAGAAGGCTTCTGGTGAAGTGAAGTCACTGAAACCGCAGGAAGAGAGGCAGAGGTCTGTCAATATTCCAGTCCACTCGCACAGCCAGCTCTGATCTCTCCTCCTTCCTGCAATCTGGCTCCTGGTGAGTTTATTCTCCAGAATCACACTGAAGCTTCCTCTCCTTTCTAATGAAATGCTTGTCGGCTACTACACAGGAAATGTCCCCTCCGAATCTTGATTAACCTTTGCAGTCGATGAGCCTCTATGATTTTTCCCTCCAGAGAGATGAGGTTCACAATAAGTCAGTTTATTTCTGCAGTTGTTTTTTTTTTCTTGGTGTACTGTATCCATTTTCCACATATATTGTGAGTATATTTCAATATCTACTTAAACTTTGCAATGAAGGACAGAGCAGCCTATCTGATTTTAAATGTTCATGTATAAAATAACCTGGGACCACTTCCATCCAAAGTCCTTTTTTTCCCCCACATACTAGAGAAGCTGCTTTTGAAATACAGGTTTTGATCAATTTTATATTATCTCCTTTTCAGGTCTCTAATGTCTATTTCAAGGGATGTTTGAACACTGTAAGTTTTACAGCAGCTCATAACTGATAATAAAGACTTTCCCAGTACTATTTCTCCTTTGACACCTGAATTCCAAACTGAGATTTAAATATATAGTAATTATGAGTGATATCGCAGAAAATATTAGATTAGAGCACAGAGCATATAAGATATCACAAATTCCTTTGTTAAATGCTAAATTCCCAACCAAGGGAAGCTCAAAAAGCCATCAGTGAATAAGAGACATAATTTCTTTTCTTTTTTTTTTTTTCTTTTTATATGCTCAGTGGATTTCTCATAGACTTTCTGTAGAGGAAAACCCAAAGAGAATACATCGACATCAAATGAAATTGTTACTTTGTGTCCTATGGATTTAGATTATCCGGTCCTGTGGCTTTAGAAAATTTGAATATTTTTAAGAAAGATATTCAGGGGAAAAAATCACTTTTGATAGATAAATAATACCAAACTTTAATCATTCTAGTGTTTCAATTTAAAAACAAGTTCATAGATAACTCTATTTTGTTCACTGAGGAAAAACAGTAATTTTAAACACAAAGCAAAACCTTTCATCTGCAGTCTCAGATTGGCAACCTAGGCAAGAGATGAGATGCATAACTGACCAAAATTCCTTTAAAGGATGACAGGGGACCCTGCCTGCCTCAATAAAAATATGCATCTACTCTGCTAAAAGCATTGATCTAAGTCTCGTGAGATTTCAGAGATAAATGTGACAGCGTCTTTGACCTTAGGAAACAATATTTTGATAAAAACAAAGACTAGCCTCCTCCAACAAAGCAAGGTAAAGTAAATATCACTGATTGCCAAGATTTTCTTTAACATCTCCTTAAATTTGGTGGACTCGGATTATGGGCAAATCAAGGAATCAACTTTGACTTCATTTGTCTTGAGATTTTCTAATCTCTGAGAGTGGAAGAGACTTAAGTCTACTCAGACATAGAAGAAGAGGGAAGATTTGATGGAGCAATACAATGTGGATAGTGAAGTAGGTAGGATACAGGAATGGAAGGGAAATACTATCACCCCTTTTTTTTTTCTTCCAGTAACTTGAGGTCTGAATTCTCTTAAGTGGGAACATGATATATCTCATACATCCATAATGACCCTAAGAATGACCTTGAGGACTGACCTCTCTTGTGTCATACTGTGTGAACACAACTATGTCATTCTCATACCTTGACATTCACGAAGAGAATGCCCCTGGATTGGATGAATGTTTCCTTACTGACTGATTTTTGGTATGAAGAAAAAGATATAGGGCCACATTATCTACCTCCTGAAGATAGTGTGGGCTTATAAATTTGTTCTTTCTTGTAGGCCTTTGCCTTATACCCATGCCTGACTCCTATCTTTACTTCTCGAAAACTGTCAGTTCATTACCAAACACAGCTCCTCTCTGAATGCTTCGACCAACCATATTTTGCCACCATTACCATTCAAAAGACCATACAATTTCTGAGGATATCATTAACCCAGCCTTCAAAGCACAGAACACACAGAGAAAGTGAAATAGCAAATGTATTTGTAAGACCTCTATTCCCCTACACAGTAATGGCTTAACACTTTGGCATTAATTCCATTTGTCAAGCTGTAAGATAAATACATGCACGTCAGATACTTTCCCAGCATTTATTCAAAGAGCAGACAGTGAAGACCACTATTTAAATGGAAAATGTGTTCATTTGTTTTTGAAAACAGAGCAGAGCTCCACAATTCACAATGTCAATCCTTTTAAAGAGACAGTGCAATATTCAGTTACCTAACTCCTTGCTAGGCTTAATTCCCTGATAAGAATGGCAATCATATTACTAAAGATTCCAAAATCCTAAAGCGAGGGAAACATATCATGTTGTCTGATAATTAAAAGTTGAAACATTTGCAGATAACATTTGTGTTTACAATTTCTTTATGTCTGTATTAGGAAACTTATCTAATTTGATTCCATAGTTTCTAACCTTGGGCAAACTGTATTAAATCTTCATTCCAGGGAAGCTTTTTACATGCAATGATATTCACACATGGATAAATTATCACATCTTGAAAGAGATTTCCAGATTTCTCCTTATGTCTCTTGCCTAAATTAGTCTCTATTTATATTGTAATGCCAGGTTGATTCCCTTCTCTAAAATGATGAGTTTATTTTCCCTCAGCTTTCCAAATGGTCTAAGGTATTAAGTTCTTTAAAAAAAAAATTCAGTATATTTTTGTTGCACAAAATGATTATACAAGTTCTTTTTTAAAGATATAGAAACAAGTAGTAATGGGATAGTTTCAAAAAATTAGTAGGACACTTTCAATAATTAATACATTGCATATTGTTGTATTAGTGGTTATTCATTCATTGTACAATGTGTGGCCTCACTCAAGTATTTTGCTTTAAAAGACCTACTGAAGTTTTAAAAAGCATCGTAAGAATGGGTCACAAAAAGTATAGAGAATATAAAGCACCACACCTAGCCCCAACTTTTCTGTGATATATGCTTATTTTTAAGGAAAGACCTGCAACATCACTCTCATTGTTAAACATTTGAATGAAAATGGTTAAAGAAAATATCAATTCCAATTGTGTCTTTGTCTTAACAGCTTTTTCTTCAAACACTGTCCAGCACTCACTGCTCTGCTTAAATTACTATAGATGATTTTCCATATTTCTCAGAGAGAAAATAGACAAACAAATACAAGTTCTTTCTGTCACTCAAGGCCTCACTGACCAGGCGTTACCATCTATCCAGTAACTAGGATTGCCCTTCCTCTTCCTTTAGCATGGAGACCTGGTGCATTTTTCCCTGATCTCCTTTCATGTCTTTACCTAAGGGACCCTCTTACCTGACAATCCACATTCCAGCCCATTCAGTCACAATTCCATTGATTTTCCCTTTCCCTTTTCTATCTTTTCTCCATCTGTCTCTGTCTCTGTCTCTCTCTGTCTGTATTTGGTTGTTACAGGGTCTCACCATGCAGCTTGGACTTACTGTGATCATCCTGTTTTCAGCCTCCCCGGAGCTTGGATTACAGCCATGCTTGCCACCATGCCCAGATTCTGGCTGACTCAATGCGCCTGGCGGCAGGACATAGCTGGTACAGCATGTGGTAGTGGCATTGAACCATGGTCCCTGTGCTTGCCTAACTTTGCCTATGCAGGCACTTTAGGCTTTAGTCCACGGAGCTCTCCAGCCCCATCTTTCTCTTTTTTTCTTTAATTTTTTTTCCACCATGGTTCTGGGGATCTAACTCAGAGGACTATTCATGCTAAGCAAATGTTCTTTCACCATGCTGCAAGTATGCTTTCTCCCCTTCTTACATACTCTTCCATGGCTCTCGTAAGTGGTCATTATTTACTGTCTTAGCTGTCTTTGTTACAGAAACCTTAAAAGAAAGCAAAGAGCATTTCTCACTAAAAGAACTGAGGAAATTAAATCGTCAAGCAAAGAGTTTGTATCTACTTACCATGTAAATTTGATATAAGCCAAGTAGGGTTGGAGGTGACAAAAAGAAAATCATCAAAATGGAGTTGGTTTGGGGCTCTTAAACTAGGGTACAAAGATAACTGGTTATCAGATCTCAGGCATGTTTCCAACTAAACGTAACAACTAGATAGGAGGCATTTCTACTTGAAGATGGGAGCTGGCCTCAGAAACGCTGTTAACCTCTCCCAACTTTCTAAACTGTGTAGCCAATCATTTCTCCAAACTATCCAGAGGCTCCAACTGTTAGTACCCCTTTTCTTACATGACCGTTTAACATCCGTCAGCCCAATTATATCTCCTGACTAAGAAGGGATGCAATTCCCAATTCCTTCCCAGTTTCAAACTACAAGTATAGCCACCATTTTGTAAAATCTCAGAGCATAGTTGTAAGACTACCTGAGTCTATTTTCCAAGATTACAATCACAATTAGCCCCAAATAAATGCAATTTTCCAGCTCTATACTGAATTAATGCTATTTTTTGTTAACAGACATAATTATGATACTCTTGTTGGTATTTATTCTGTCAGATCATACATTTATGAGGTTAAGTCTAAAGCTATAGAATGGAAAAGTGGTGAGTAGAACAAATCACAATCTAACTATTTATATAAGAAATAAATGCTGCTTTGCTTATCATTAAAATACAGTTATTTCATTTAGAGTGGCCTAGAATAAAGGCCCATGTTTGCAAGTTGCTGATTGAAATAGATAAGACTCTAAAAGTTACAGTTTATGGCTGCTTTTTGAATTTACAGTTACCTCCACTGCAAGATCCCTGGAAGAATACAAGACCCAGAAGGTTAAAGTGTTTTGTTTTGTTTGCCTCTATTTTCCCATAACCTCTAGCCATATACTGTGTGTGCCACACAGTATATTCACAATAAATATCTGCTGGCCATGTTGTAAGGCGAGTACTCTTCTGAGAAATGTGTATCGTTGATCTTCACAAAAGTCTGTAAGGAAACTCTTAGCACTATTACCCTTTTTGGAATGAAAAACTAAGGGTCAGACGATTTCAAGAGTGTGTCTAAGAACTTCCTACTATACCTTTCCTACCTGAACTGATTCTACCCCTTATTTGTGTAACACTGTGATCAGAGGTGCAAGGGCTTTAATTTAGTACATATAGTTTTGAAAGAATTTTTAATTTATTCATACTAAATCATGGGCGATGTAGGAGCCATTATGTAGATAAGAGATTCAAGTGTCCTCTTAAGGTTGCAAAATATTCCGGCGATGAGATTTCTTAGTTTGATGCCTGAGGGCCAACAATCAGCTGGCTTTTCATTCTTCCATTTAAATACTGGATAGTCTAAAGAGATCACACCCTGGGTAATATTGCTATACACTGCAACAAATAAAAAATCCACTGTCAAGGCTAAAACAATCTAATATATTTAAGGCATTATGCTGTCAGCTCTGAATCAGAATTTATTTCTAGAGTTGCAATAGAAAATCAATAATGAACAAACATCTAAATTGAAAGTTAGAGGTTCCTAAGGGTATGTGCTGTAAGGAATTTTCATTAGATCAATGCTCTATATTTATACCTGATAAAATTCTGAATTGGAAACCCACAAATTCATAATTGTATATAGCACACAGGAAAAGCAAAGGCCAATAGACTTAAAGTTTGTGTACTATTATAATAACTGAAAGGAAAATAATGATCAAATACGTGATGCAGTGAATATAATTTTTATATCACTATTAGTATTTATTAACTATGCTTTTGCTTCTATAGAATTTGCTTCTCATACCATGTCTTATATCATAATAGGACCAATGGCATCTCTCAAATCTGGAGCACTGATGCATTATTTTACATTTTATTTTGGGGCTAATTGTGTGTGTATGTATCTCATGGACTTGACATAGCTACTTCTCATTGTGTCTCTCTAGCACGCATGGTGTCAAGTAGGTGCTCAGTGAATATTTTTGAGTAAAATAAAGCAAACAGGAAATACCTAATAAAAGATTTAAAGATATTGAAAATAAGGCTGTACAGCAGCAAAAACTACTGGGGTATTATTGGTCACTGGTCAACTTCTCTAGTGGCTTCAAATTCTTTAAAGCGGATGAATAAAAAAAATAAAAAAAACCAAATTCTTAAATGGCTTTGGATGGCAATAAATCAAAGGAAATTTAAAGAAATGCCCCAAATATCTGAAGAACAAAGTTAAGCCTTGTAAGGAGACAACCATGGACCAGCACAACAAGCCAGGCCATATGTATGGCTTTCCTGAAGTAAGATTGTGGCCTGACTGTATCAGAGTACTTGAGCTTTGTCTTTACAAAAAATAGTGAAAAGAAAACAGAAAGAAGGATTAAAAATGGAGGCCGGGGAGATGGCTCAGTAGAATAAGTGCTTCCCTGGCAAGCACAGAGAGAGAGAG
>NDGM011256603.1:19828-44879 GCA_002564305.1 Octomys mimax
ACAGACAGACAGACAGACAGACAGACAGAGACAGAGACAGAGAGAGACAGAGACAGAGAGAGAAAAGAATCTCGGCTTTAAATTAGAATTTCTTTTGTGGAGCAAATGAAAGTATTCAAAATGAGTGTAGGCCTGGTGAGGAGCCAGGCTTACTGTTCCAGTCACTGTTTACAAGAGATCTATCAGGACAATTTTAGCAAGTTGAAAAACAAAAACAAAAGCAAAATCCCCTTAAGGGGCTCTTAATTTTCACAGACAATTAGAAAAGATTGCCTTCAGTGTAGATATGAACATGCTGGAAGATATCATGTGTACAGAGATGAGTGCATACTAATCAAAAACATAGTCACTGCTTCTCTGAGTACATTTGTACTGAACATAGTCTGCACTAGGTGTTATGGCTCTAGGTATCTTGCTGAGGACTGGAACATACAACTAACACTTTCCCAAGGGGAGTACATCCCTGAGGATTTGCTAGGCAGTGTACACCCTTAAATTTAAAGCAGGCTTTTTCCACTAGAATTCTAGGAGCTGAGCAGGGTAAAAAAAAGAAACACTAAATTTCAGATATGTAAAAGCATTTTCTGATGGAGTGGTTATTAAACACCACAGTAGGCAGGTAATAATGCCTAAATGTCTGGGATGGGGTAAATAGGCTCTTACCAAAAGTCAGACTGGGGAGTTTGGGACAGGATAATGTCTCAAATTCTCTTGTAACCACAGGAGTTCACAATTTTATTACCTAAGGATGCAAAAACATTTTGGCACATGCTGGGTTTAGGCAATTCCACTACAGCCTAAATGGACTTGAGGATGTAGAGACCTTTTTAAAATCCTATGCTGTGAACATTTAATATTTGAAATTATTTGAAATGAAAGCATAATACCCAATTGTTACAGCTTCATGAATGACTTTCTTACTTGCCTAATTATGGCCAGCAAGTCCGTCAATAGTAAAACGCTTCTAAGAGATTAACTTTGCACAAGGAGCCTTCCTATGCCCACCTGCAGATTCGTTCAAGGGCTCCACGTTATTTCACAGTGCAGAGTGGCCAGTTGTGCATCTTCATATTTACAGACTAAAGGCTATTTGAATGAATAAAGACCTCACCCCAAAAGAACAGATCAAGGCAGAATGATGTTCTATATTTCCGAGTCATAGATCTTTCTGTTGGCAGCCGGTGCATAATGTGACAAAAGTAGAGAAGAGCAATTTTTACTGCACTCTCTCCTTGTAAAGTGCCTTCAAACTTTAATTTCGAAGGTAATTTTAAAAGTGTTGAAAGATTCTTGTAAGAAAGACACCCCTCTCAGCAAAATTCTTAATAATGTTTGTTTCTTTCAAAGCATGAATAGTCCTTCCCACTTTAGTTAATTCCACATTTCGTACCAGGTCCTCTCCACCGTGTGTGTTGATGATTTCTAATTAGAAATCCTTGTTCTAATAATGCAAGTACTGTTCTTGCCATTAATGAGAAAAATGAAAAAGGAATGTGAAGGATTTGCTCTGACTTTGCACATAGGGCAGGATGAGTTTCAGTCTGGCTGATCATCAGAATATCTAGGGATGCATTTGAAACCTATAGTTTATAAATAGAAAGAAAGAGAAAAATTACAAGTATAATTGCCAAGACATGCTCTCAGTGATTTTTGATTTCTCAGGTCTCTACTTTTTTATAATAGCATAGGGAATCCAATCATCTAGATTTATCAATTTTTTTTTTTTTTTTTTTTTTTTTGTATTTTAGGGAAGGATCTACAGGGTGTTCAGGGTCTCACTACTAAATGAGACTTGTACTGACTGCCTGTTTACAGCCTCCTAAGAGCAGGGATTACAGGCATGCACCACCATGCCCAGTCTCAAGAGCTGTCTCAGTGTGCCTCAGGGGTTGGGCTGGCACAGCAGGCCCTGGAATCAAATGCCCAGCCCCGCACCTGCTTGCAAGCACTTTAATCTGCTGAGTTATTTGGCTGGCCCTCTAGATGTATGAATTCTTGATACTATTAATGACCTCCATTATAAATGCAGGACTTATGATGGTCTTCTTTATATCTGACATAGCTTTATCAACCCACACATTAAATATAGAGTTCTACTAATAGAACATTGCAACTGTTCATCGATAGTTAGAAACGCAAGCGATTTTAGAAGAACAGTTACTGCTTACCATAATTCATGACAGTCATTGACAACATTTATCAAGATCTAGTTGACCTAGGTCTTCATGAACTCTAAGCAAACAAAACACAGGCCTGAGAATTTGGTCCAACTAGTGTAGCAGAGCAGGACAGATTTGTTATTAAAGATTGCTTAAATCTATAATCAATCAATTGGGTTCGTATTGCGCTGTCATCCCTGTTAAGTGATCTTTACAAATTTTCTTAAATTCTAGAAGTCTCATCTACAAAATCAAGTACTAGTGTATAGTATTTTATACTATATTGTTGTGGTGGTAGTTATGGTTGAGTGTCAAATCAATTGGTGTTGGGAGCCACCTGGGGACTCAGTAGAATACACTTCCAGTATATCTGGTTGGTTATGGATTTGTGGCCTTGAGGCTTAGGTCTTTCCAGTCCCCCACACTTTCCTCTGAGATCCTGTTTTCTTCCTTTGACTCTTGGCTAACATGTTCTTTCTTCTTCAAGCCAGCTGACCCTGTACTGCATTGCCCCAAACCATGAGCCAACAAACCTCTCCTCCTTTCAGTAGTGTGTGTTAGGTGTTGTGTCCTGGTGATTAGAACACTGAGTAATGTAACTATACATATGAGAACATCCCTGTGAATATTTTCGCAAGGAACATATACATGGAAAAGATTGGGAAGTTTTACCCATAAATGTCAAATAACCAATGAAAATTTTTAGTATTATTTGTATTAATTCGCAAGTTGGTTGAATAATTTCTTAAATGCATAAGCACTGCAATAGACTATGGAGTTCTTATGAATTACTAATACTGTAGTTTCCTTTCAAATTCAATAAGCCTGTGCAAGTCTGAGCATCTGCATCGTGAAAGAACTACAGATGAATCCTACACACAGCCAGGTAAGTGGAGGGAGAGCTAGAAGAGGTGGGGGAAGAAGAGTTCAAGCCAAGTGGAGAGAAAATTAAAAAGAAAGTATGGAAGACAGATCACGTGTTTGAATGGATAGAGTCTTTAGCTTCATATTAACACAGCTTAGCTGAGACACAAATTCAAGTTCAAGTTTAGAGAACAAGTGGGCAAGTGGGGTCAACATTTGGATAGTAACAGCAAATAAATATTAGTTTATAAAGTGCTCTCCTGAGGGGCCAGCCAGATAGCTCAGTGGACTAAAGCTCCTGCTTAGGTAGAGCGCATTGACTGGGGTTTGATCCCAGGCATACCATGCCTGTCCCCCCTTCTGCCCCCCACTCACTGAGAGGAGAATTGAGACTGAGCGTGGTGGAGTACGCCTATAATCCCAACACTTGGGAGGCTAAAAACAGGAGAATCACTACGAGCCTGATCTGGGTAATATGACCCTGTATTAAATACCTAATAATAATAAAGTTCTTTCCTTTCCTTTACATATTTCTATGTTTAGAATATATATATATATATATAAATATATATATATATATATATATATTTATATTACTGGGTCACTTAATCATTCCTTATCTTCCCTTATTGGCAGTAAATTAATTTTCCTAAGGAGGTTTTTATCTACATGTTAAATCCTGTTAATGCATTCTTTCATGCGTGCTTGGACTACTGCCTGACTGAATGCTTATATTACCATGAACACAGAAAGTACAGAGCTTGCCTTTGAAGGATGTTTCGGACAGCACACTGATGAAGACCTTGCAAGTTGCAATTACAGCTGTGTAGGTGACAAAGGCTGACCCAGAGTGGGCGCCTCAGTTACTCTTCACTTACTGCTGGGACAAAATACCTGACCCAAAATTAAGGAAGGAAAGGTTTATTTAGCTCACAGTTAGTGCGGGTTTCAGACCATACTTGGCTGGCTCCAAGGCAGACTGGCGCATGGTAGGGAGCCGCCTTTCCTGACAGCAGAAAACAGCAAAGAGCAAAGGGGGAAAGAAGCAAGCCTCTTTCCCTCCCTTATGTTATAAGCAGGCTACTCTGGGGTGGGTTTTCAGAACTAAGGATGCGCATGCCTTTCTCCTGCACAGGATGAGGATGTTTTTAAGAACCCTGGCTCCCTGCTGAATCACTTGATTAAACTTGTAAACTTTTCAAGTCAACACTATGTATCAACCAGTATAAGGGGCCATCTCAGTTGATGCCTGAAAGAGACTTGCCAAGGGGCCAGCCAAACAGCTCAGCAAACTAAAGCACTTGCTTAGGTGGAGCGCAGTGGCTGGAGTATGATCCGTGGCATTCTGTGTCGATGCCGACACTGGGGCACGCTGAGACAGCTACTGAGACTGGGTGTGGTAGGGTGCACTATAATCCTGGCTCTTGGGAGGCTGAAAACAGGAGAATCACTATGAGTCCAATCTGTGTAGTGAGACCCTGTACACCCTGCACACTCTGTAGACCCTGTTCTAAATTCATTAAAAAAGGAGACTTGCCCAAGAAAATTGAGAAAAATGTAAATGAAATTTGTGGGGTTGGAGTGAATCAGAAGGAGAGTGTAATGGGTTGCTCCAGAAGAAACTGAAGAAGCTAACCAATATGCTACTGAAGGAACAAGGGAAAGGCAAGACTGGAGGGTGAGCAGTGGCTGCAGGTCACGCTGGAGATGCAACTCTTGGCATGGACGAAGCTGGTGATCAAAGAGATTTGAGATAGCGGCTGGTGTACAGTAAGAGCAGTAATGTGGGTGGTTTGGATACGAAGTATCCTAAAGAGAGGTAAGAATTAAACCATGGAAGCTTAAGCTAGTCATTTTAGTGTTCAGTGGGGGAAAGTATGAGGAGTGAGACAGCTATAAAACTGTGTTTTTGAGCCTCATGTATATACATAATATTACATTGTCTATATTATACATAGTGGTTATATGTAATGTTAAACATTTGCTGGTTCTATGAGCCCTGTCCCTCCACTTCAGCTTGTCCATGATTGTTGCTTCAGTTTTTACTTCCTCATTTTAAATATAGTTTCATGTAACAGTTTGCAGCAGGATCTTATAATTTTACATATTTTCAAATCTACTTGGAATATTAGGACATACCCTTGTAATGCCTTATACACACAAAAAACTAATCTGCTTCCAAACATTCTATATAGTCAACCATAATTCCTGATTAATTTTTAAATTATATTTGTTATTAATAAGCACAGTGCAGCCATTTTGAATAATACAAATTCATTTGCTTTTTGTACAGATTTTGTCTTCTCTGAAAAAAACTGTCTCTTTTGGACATGCATACCAAGTTTCCTATTGTATCTAGCATATTTTATGCACAAATAATACAGTGATCAATAACTTAATTTCCTCCTTGTTTTTTTTTTCTGTGTTCTGGTTGATTTCTAAGAATATTATGCAGCTGTCTTTCTAGTTTTACCCTTTAAAACCATTCTGAAAATCTCAACTACTTCTTTTCTATAGTGGATGCTCCCTGTTCCTCCTTCTTCATTATCTTCTTGCCTTGGAAGATGGTATTCATCAACATATTGGGGAATGTTGCATTAAGATCTTGCATAATTTATGATCATCTCAATAGATGCACAAAAGGCTCTTGACAAAGTCCAGTACCCCTTCATGATCAAAACTCTACAGAAAAATTGAATAGCTATTCTCTCTCTCTGTTCTCTCTCTCAATCTGATAAAAGCCATCTATGATGAACCAACAGCTAACATCATAATGAACTAATAAAAACTAAAAGTTTTCTTTCTAAAATCAGGAATAAGACAAAGATGTCCATTGTCTCCAATCTTATTTAATATAGTACTGAAAACTTTAACCTGACCAATTAGACAAGAGAAAGAAACAAAATGAATAAGGATAGGGAAGAAAGAAGTTAATGCAAAATGTGATACTCCACGTAGAAGATCCCTAAAACTCCAGTAGAACCATACTATATTTAAGAAGCAAATTCAGTGGAAAAGGTGGATACAAATTGATGCTAAAGGGCCAGAGAGATGTCTCAGTAGAATAAACGCTTCCCTGGCAAGCTCAAGGGCCTGAGTTTAATCCCCAGTTCTGGAAAAAAAATGATGCTAAAAAATGAATAGCCTTACTGTACACAAAGAACAAACTCACTGAGTCAAATTAATGAAACAATATCTTTCACAATAGTGTACAAAAGAAAAAGAAAAAGAAATACCTAGGAATCAATCTAATGAAGTATGTAAAAGACTTTGCATTGAAAGTACTTTGAAAAAAGAGATTAGAAAGGATATCGGAAAATGGAAAGATATCCCTTGCTCTTGGGTAGGAAGAACCAATATAGTGAAAATGGCCATAGGTTCAAAACTGATATACAGATTTAATGCAATGCCAATGTAAATTCCAGTAGCATATGTCACAGAATTCGAGAAATCATTCCTAAAATTCATTTGGAACTAGAAGAGACCTAGAATGGCAAAGGCAGTTCTGGGCAACAAAGACCAGACAGTGGCATCACAGTCCCTGACTTGAAATTATACAAGAAAGCCACTGTGATTAAAAAACAGTGCGTCACTAGCAAAAAGAAAGATCTAAGGATCAGTGGAACAGATTAGAAGATGGAGATGCAACTCCAGACATACTTAACCACCTTATGTTTGAATCCATACTCATAAAAGAAATAAATCAGATGCACATGTGTAAACATCATCCTGCCACCTTAGTATAAGAAGCTAAAGGAGTAAATAAGGTCCAAAAGTTACAGTAGATACTGTGAAATAGTATCTTGTACTCTGAGAATTTAGAGATAACAGTATGTAATGTATTAACCATTGTTACCCTATTATCTTATTTTGAAATTTTGTTTTTTTCTCTTTAAAAGTAAAAGATCTTGCACATTAGAAAATACATATATTTTACATTTCACATTATGTCACTTTTGACAAGTAAGGCAGTCTAAAGTAAAGAAAAAATTCCTCTTTATTTAGTACTATTTTTTATCTACAAAATCAACCTCCTTCAACTTTCTGTTTTTCAATGATACAATTTTTAAAACCTGGTATTATGATATTTTCATGCTGCTACAAACCAAATTCAAGGCCTCACACATGATAGGGAAGTACTCTACCACTGAGATAAATCCCTTACCCTATGTTGTGATTTTTAATGTGTTTTTCAGAAGGAGGGGGAGAATCAGTACACTTGCATTACCTTAGCCAACTGGTTTCATAAATGAGCTCACAAAACTTATAAAGCATTGAGTTTCTCTCTAGCATAAATTGCAAGTAGTGATGCGTTTGTTGCTCACTAGCATGGGAAATCTCTGCCCCTGTCTCACCCAAGGACCTCAGAGCTGTCTTCAGTGTGTGAATGGATGTTAATTTCCAACTAGCAGATGGAAAAACATACAAGGCATAAAATGCAGAGGAGATTTCCGAGAGTCAAGACTAAGCTGCATATGTCACTTCCAACCCTATCTCGCTTGCCAGAAATCAAATAGCCACTAGTACTAGGAAGAGATGCTGGTAATTATTATATAGCTGTGTGCATAGATACAAATGGAAACTTGTGCTGCTGGCATGTGCTAGTAAAATAAAGTCTAATTGTTCCAGTCATCATAATTTGACATAATTGGCTGTGAGGTTACATCACTGTAACATTACAGTAAATTAGGTCATATTTCATCAAAATGAAAGCACATACCTAGCTATGACTTTGCAAGGGAGATGTCACCTGTATTGCATTCTTCATAGCAGTGCTCACTTTATTTGCTTTATGCAGAAAAATTAAATTATTCAAAGTAGCAAAAAATTCATAGCAACAATGAGGAGGATGATAATGATAAAAATCATAAGTGATACTGTGTTCTTAATAATAAAATCAGTATACGATAGTATGTTGATCTCTAGGGGCTTTTCCTCCTTTGATTTATGCAATAAAGTTTGAGATAGGTACATTTTTATCCCTGTTTCATAGATAAGTCACACAAATGCTAAAAATTTGGTCACATTGTTATAGCTAAGATATACTGGATTGAACCCTGGGTCTATCTTATTTAGAAACATTTCCCCCTATACTATGTTGCTTTATATTTTCTTACTGGATTGAAAAAGAGGTCTATAAAAATGACCAATGTATTATGTGTTTTTCTGATTGCCCCTCATTACTATGCATTTTCTGAGTCAAACAAAATTTAGGTTTCATTTGTAAGAAGCCAATAAATAGTTTCAGTAGTGCAAAAATCCTTTCTATAAAATTTTTGGATATTTTTTCTTTATGATCCAACTGCTAAAATTCATAAGTTGCATAAATAATTTGACAATAGCAAGCCCGTTGTGTTTAATGCATGTTCAGTGGTATAATTCAGTTTCAAAAATTGTCCTCCCTGGTGAAGCTGCCAACTCGAAACAATAAAGGGTTTTAGCTGAAAAGTGAAGTTTTCTGGAATTATAATATTCTTTCTGACCTCTGGGATGACTAAATGCTATTTAATTTCTTCCCTTTATTCAGTACAGAGAAATAGACTTGGAAATATGCTGGAGCAGAGGTAACATTTCCTTTCATAGGCATGGGCAGACATTAATACTGTAGGGGATAGGGGAAAACACATTCAATTTGATAGTGGAATACTTTATTTACTGTAATGCTACAAATGCCCTTCTTTCTCATTGCTATTGCAAGAACTATGATGTAACACCGGAGCCAATTATTTCAAATTACAGTGACAGGAACAATTAGACTCTTTCTTCTCCGGTACTGCACCAAAATCTTAACTGAGGCTGAAATGGAACTCGATGACTGGCTGAAGGTAGCTATACAAGAACAGCATGATGGCTTCCTTTTTCAAGAATTTGAGCTTTTAGGTACTGTTATTGCTAATTACTTCAGGCGAGAAAAACGATAGCTGTCAAACTTCACAATCAACTCTGGCTTTGAACTAGCTAAAATAGAAATGCTTGAGTAGCTAGGTTTTGTTTCCTTCGCTTGCCATTTCTTACAGGTGCTAAATGCTCAGGACAGTAGTCAGAATCTTTGCACTCAATCTCCTCTTCTGGTTGATTCAATAGCGTTGGATCCGATGGGAAGATTTTTAACTTACTATACATAGTCGCAGCATGATCAATACCGAAATGCATCTCCAGTCAGTGCTAGTTTACATCCCATTTGCCTAAACAGTTCACATAATGAAACTCACAAGCAGCAAAATCTGTAAGAGTTACTGACAAAGAAGAAATATCACCTAGAGACGTCAGAAGGAGTTTGTACCTGAAGCTGACTGATAAGACTTTAAAACACCATGCCAGCGTTATCAGCAACATAAGGAGTGTTAAGCAAGACCAACAAGCCCAAGTTATCTCCACCACCCTCTTAGGGTTTTGCTCCACATTTTATGGCAGTGTGGACCAGCTGCCTTTGTTCCACTGCTTCCTACACTTACTCGCAGTCCCTACTCCACACCCAATTCCCAAGGCTTGTTTTCTAAGGCTCCAACTTCACTAGGCTCACCATTGCTACAATAACAATGTGCTACTCTACTCCCACACAGAGCGTGTGCATGCTCCTAAGAAACCATCCAAGTGAAGAAATATCCTGGAATCTCATAGTAAGCCAGAGGATGAGAGAACTTATGTGATGTTTCTGGCACCCATATAAACTATGCAATAATATATGTCTTACTTTTTACATGGGTAAAATGAATGAATGTGTTCATGAAATTTACAGTAAGGGGATCCAGGATCAGAAGAATGACCTCAGCCAGAGTTCTCTCTAAAATGCAATATATAAAATAGCCCTATCTGGTGAGCAACAATGAGGGTGCTTGTTAAATAAGCCAACAAATTCAGGAAGTCATAGAAATTTCCGGGTCCCAGTCAGTGAGAACGCTATTGCTGGTGGCCCACGAAAGGCAAGTATTCTTCCCCCCTCCCCCTTTATTTAGGACAGCGTCTCCAGGGTCTATAGGGTCTTACTACATAGATCTGACTCATACTGATTCTCCTGTTTTCAGCCTCCCAAGTGCTAGGATTGCAGGTGTGCACCACCACACCCAGTCTCAATTGCTGTGTCAGCGTACACTTTGGGCGGGGCCGGCACTGCATGCGGGATCCGGGCTGCTACGCTCTGCCCAAGTAGGTGCTGTAGTCTGTGGAGCTATCAGGCTGGCCCTTCTCCAACATTCTTAAACTCGGTGTAGTGGTTTTGACATAGCTCTTCCTAGGGTGTTACACTAAGCCCAGACATTTGTACCAGGAAAATGATTCAAACAATGTGTCTTTCTCCTTTTGTACAGTGGAGCTGTAGTGGAACCCACTTAATCATATTTCTAAGAAAGTCACGTAAGCTAATAATTATGAAACATTTGGAGTAGGGCCTGGTGCTTTATAGGTGCTTGCTAAATAAGAACTAACCATACTTGACTTTGAGAAACACAAATTTAATAGTAATGTCTCTAACATCATTGCCACAACTTCAGAAAATCAGCCTAAAATATAATGCTAAAATGTGAAACATATTTTCATTTTTATGTTATTGCCACAGAGCCCAAAAAATTCGTAAAAGTTTTGTCAATGGTGGTATAGGAATGCTTTCTCTCATTCATGATGAGCTCTTCTCCTACCTCTTACTTTATGCTAATGAGGTCAAAGTGACCCTTAGGTGTCCCTAAGATTGTGGCAGACACCAGAAAAGATCAAGTGACTGGAGGATTGAACTTGAGTGCCATATCCCATTCTGGGAAGGTGTGAGAGGGCTGGAAATTAAGCTCTACAACAACTCAAACAGGGCTTGTTGCATATTTGGGGTTATTGACAACATGAAGTTGCTAGCTAGATGCTGGTGTCCAGAGAAGGCATAGAAACTACACGAACTCACCCCAAATAGTTGGCTCTTTTGTCTCCACACCTGGCTCTTCACTGGCATTGTGGGGTCCTCAATCATGTTGGCACTGTGGATGTTTCACAGGAGATAATTTTTTCAGGCCCTGGGAGGCAGGGTGGTGGTTTGGGGATCATCCAGTGCACTGTATCTATGACGCACTTTATTTCTATCATGTCCCATTCTCATGAGGAGTGCATGACACAGATCTCTCTCCTGTGGGTTGCAGTGGGGCTCATGCTTCTCTGCCAATGGAATGCTGTTGCTCATGTGAAAGAGGCAGGCCACAGAGTGTGGCTCTACATACAGCTCGAACTTCACTCACTCAGCCTCCGTGCAATGACACTTGTGCGGCCTGGGGTTTGGAGACCCTGCCCTATACCACGTGCAATATCCTTCTCCATAAACCAAGAAATGGCAAGTGCTTTCCTAAGATTTTCAAGTTAACCTTCCTAATGAGACACAAGGATGAGGTTGTGGGAATGCCACTGTATAGCCAGGTGGTTACAAGCAGAGGTGATAGCCTACTACTTTGAAGAGCCATTGGTGTAAAATGTTTGAAGGACACAGAAAAACAGCTTATTCTGAATGTACATGGTCCGAGAACAAGAACTCAAGTTACTTTGACTAATGTTTGACTGTGGAAGAGCTGGCATGATCTTTTATAGTTATGAAACAAAAGAATGTCACAAGTCAGTACATACACGTATTATGTGACAGAAGCACTCCATAGCTGTACTGCAGAAAAGCTGGGAATCCTAGGGGACTCAGGTGCTACCTTATCACATTATAGGTTTAGTGGGGGTTAGGTTTTTTGATTGGTAGAGGTCAGAGTTCTGCCAAGCTTAGCTGCAGGGCTGGGGAAATAGTTCAGCAGTCTAAGCGCCTGCCTGGCAACCTCAAGGCATGAAGTTCGATCCCTGGTACCACATGCTGTGCTGTCTCAGAACCCAGAATCCCTGGTGCACTGTGCAGGCCACGCTTGTACTCCTAGAGCTGGGAAGGCTGAGACAGGAGGATAGCTAAGAGTCCAAGCATAATAATGTGAACCTATACCAAATAAATGAATAACTAAAAATTAAAAAAAAAAAAAGATTAGCTACAAAGTCTAAGAAAGTTAGTTAGTTGTCCCAAGGATTTAAGTAAGCAAAGGAGGTTGGAGTTAATGGCTATCATGAGTGATTAAAGACATCAAGGAAACTTTGGTTTGTGAGATTCACTATTCCCTCTCTTCACAGTCTGTATCTCACACAGTCCCAGTCAAATAATCCACAGGCTCTATGCTAGATTCAGTTTAGAGTGGTTAAGGGAAAGGACCATCTGTCACTCACCGGATGAAAGAGCATTTTTTTGAGGCCAAGAGAACAGTAGCCAATAAAAATCCCAGCTTTTCTCTTTCATTCAATGTGTCACATTTCTTAAATCAACACCACTGTATACGTGGCTAAGAAGAAGACACAGCACTAGTAGAGATGGCACCAAGAAAGGAGAAGAGTGCAGGCTTGGGGCAGGATTGTGACCTTGGTTTCGTAGCTCCTTTGCTCAGGGATCAGTTTATCTAAATATATGGTGAGCTAGGATACGTATCGTAGGACGGAATAAACCCTCCGCTATCTAAAGAAGCTGTCCTGGGTACCTATTAGGAGTTGATCTGAAGCAGTGGCCACTGTTTGTGCTGTTCTACGTACAAGCACGATGGAAACAGTGCGTGTGTGAGAGTTATCCGTGGAAGCCTCATGCAATGAAATGAAAAGGGAGTAGTTTGATTTTCTTTGAAGTGTTTTCTTATAACAAGAGATAAAAGCAGACACCTTTTTGCTTTGATGTTTTTATCCTAAATTTTGTATTTGATTTTCCTATAAGCATTATAGAAAGTTTTCTTTTCAGTTCAGCAGACCATGTTCATAGTTTCAGAGAAAGAAATACAGGCATGGCAAGGCCCTTGTAGGCATCTCAGAAATTAAGAGCAGGTATCTCTAGGTAGGGTTGTGAGCTACACTCTTTCTTTGCTTAAGTTTTAATCCATTATGCAAACGAATGTATTCACTTTAAACCAAATGCTCTGCACTTGAGTGCTCCGCATGCTGTTTACATCTCAGAAGAGAAAAAGCAAGGGCGAGAAACCTCAGATAAGCACGGCACACATCTATGAACCACAATGATATCACTCAATGCCATGTTTACACCTAGTTAGAAATAAGCGAACATCTGCTGA
Source organism: Octomys mimax (assembly GCA_002564305.1). Classification (NCBI taxonomy): domain Eukaryota; kingdom Metazoa; phylum Chordata; class Mammalia; order Rodentia; family Octodontidae; genus Octomys; species Octomys mimax. Next base: position 32,958 of record NDGM011256603.1, read on the forward strand.
TTAAAAAATAGAACTGTAATAGTGGCCATTGGGGAATAAAACACTTTATTGAGCTTTGTTATGTAGATGGAAATGTGCTTTGTAGAAAGTGCTTTATTTGCAAATAAAACAACTAATTGCTAGAGCTAGAAATATATACACAAAGTGGATTCCGAACTAATTCTGACAAAGTATTTGTTTTACTGCATGTATCAGTTAATGCTTCTCTCTTACCCTAAATCCATATTGATGACTTTCACGTGCTGATTTTGACTATTAGTGGGAAGACACATATGGGCCACAACAAAATCCTGCTTAATGGCGGTCTGACACAACAGCCGGAGTAATCACTCCTGAGAAGGCCTCTTTCTCCATTTCTTCCAAAATTTCTTTGATCTGCTTCATTAATTTCCTGATTCATTCAGTGACTAAGACTTGGCTGTATTTGGTGTAATAACTAATGCATCTCATTTTATAAGAATGACACATTGAAGGCAATCTTGAAAAACATCATGAGCAGTGTAAAACAACGTCTTACATTGATTGTCAATTTATCTCCCTTGCCTTGCCCCTGAAACTTAGGGTTCTTAGGTCATCCAGTTATTCAACAATTTTGAAGTCACAATTCATTTTTAGATTTTGGTCAGCACGCTGGTTGTTGAAAATACTGCTGTATTGAAGTACTGAAGCACTGAACATGTGTTCTTCTTCTTCTATACTTCTCTATGACCCTTTTTCAGGTTTTCTTCATTCTAAGAATGCTGTATCTCAAGATTTCATCATCACTAGTCCTCACTAGTCATTCAGTCTCCCTTCTTTCTTGCTCCCTTTACTCAGTCTCTCTGTATATGCCAATGTGCCTCTCCACTTTAAGGCTTTAATCTTTTTCTTTTACAACGTGAGCCACTTTAGTGCCTTCATCTTACTATGTTCAGTCTAAATATGAAATAGGTAAATTTAGGTTTAAAAAAAAAACTATCCACAACCAAACAGAAACCAAACCAAACCTTGAAAAATTGAAAAAAAAATCCTTTTGGCTCAATAGAAATAGATACGTATAGTTTCACCTTTGGTAAATTAACGACACTGCAATGCATGTATCCACTCTGGAAATATATGAATGTGGTGCTAGTGTGTTGAGAAGAGACAGTCATGAGATTCAGGCAATGTTGCTGTTGACATTTCTGTGCCATTGTAGCATGAGGGCAGCATAGATCGAGGTAAGACTGTATTCATTCATGTATTTAGTTACTCATTGGTTGGTTTATTCATTTCTAATTTTTAAAAAATGCATGTCTAGTAAAATATTGAGATCTTAATTGTTTTTTCTGTTTGTATTTTTGAGATAGGGTTTTGCTATCCAGTTCAGGCTGGCCTTGTGTTCACTTTGTATCCCAGGCTATCCCCAAACTGGGATACTTTGTATCCCAGTACCCCCAAAGCTGTACTGTTGCTTCAGCGTCCAGAGAGCTGGCCTTACAGGCATGCAACACCACATTGGGCACAAAAGTTTTTGTATAGATAATCAATTAACAAGACAGCTTCTGTATTTATGAAGCTAATATTTCAGTAGAAAGGGACAGGAAGTAGCACACAGAAATGCAGATTATTAATTAATCAATTAATTTCAGTAGGATCTCATAAATGCCATGAGCAAAAGAAAGCAAGAAATAAAGGAGAGGAGAGGAAAGAAGAAAGGAGAGAAAAGGAGAAAGCAATGAGACAAAGGGTGATGGGGAAGGAGGAGAAGATAGCTCAGTTCCTGTGGAAAGCCACTCTGGAGATGGGAAACGATGGGTGGAGTGGAAGCTGCCTGTAGAGAGAGAAAGGACAGGGGAGGCCGTCAGACAACACTAGGGTGAAGGACAACTGAATGAGAAGTGATGTGCTTTGGACATAGGTGGACCTGTGGTCACATTTGATATCCTTGTGCAAGGCTTGGATTTTTTTTTTTTTTTTCCTCAGAGAGCTTTTCTTCATTTGAAAACCACAGGACTGCTTCAGAAAGCAGAATGGTACCAACTGATCTACAGCTCTGACAGAGGTATGGAAAATGGGTCACAGGAGACAGGAGGAGACAGGGACATGAATCACAAAGACTGGAGCAGGCTTCTGGAAAGAGTAAGACTGGAGCAAAAAGGTAGCCGCAGGGCTGGTGAGGGAGTATGGCTTTAACCATTATTTTAATGAATGATAGCTACCTAAGATCATGCAAAGTAACTCTGTAGCTTCATGAGTCATTGTAAAACAATACCCTTGTAATCTCTTCCCATAACAAGAAAAAGAGCTTGACTGGCTACTCTAGAAACCTTCCACATGCACTATACTTTACCAAAATCCATCCCTTTAACAAGGTAAGCAGTGCCACCCAGTTTTGTCCTGTTGTTTTTGTTTCTTTTCATTTGTGTAATTGTGTATCACTTAGTATGCATTTCTGGTTACACTGGTTGGGTGAACGCATTTGCTTCTTAAAGCTGATATATTTTCAAGCTTATTTTAATCTACTGCTTTCCCATCCTCTCTTTTTATTTTCTTTGCATTTCATTGAGTAAAGGAGTTAGAAAGTTTGAAATGTGTATTTTCTTGTTCTGGAATTTGCTGACTTGGAGACTACATGGCTTGATCATGTTAGGACCCTGCCCTGCATTCCTGAAATTTGGTAAAACACCCAGAGACTTTCTCAGACTCGTATTTGATGTATTAGCAATACTGTCTGCACAATTTCATTCTTTTATTAATAAGCACATTACCTGCGATTTTCCTGAACTTTTGCCATGGGTCTCAGTTACTCTTCTCTCATTGCTGGGACAAATACTCAACACCAAAAATGAAGGAAGGAAAGGTTTATTTAGCTCACAGTCAGTGGAGGTTTCAGTCTATACTCAGCTGGCTCCAAGGCAGGGTGACGCATGGCAGAGGGTAGCTGTTCCTGGGGGCAGCAAAGAGCAAAATAGCAGGAGCAGAGAGCAAGTCTGTCCCCTCAAGTTGCATTCAGGCTATCTGCCACAGGCTGGTTGTAGCACTCACACCCTTCATCCCAGTGGATCAAGAGCTAGTCCCAAACTCTAGAAGTCTGTCCCATGACCACATGAGGTTTTAGGGGGACAGCTAGAAACAAACCATTTCACCATCCCTGTTGCAAAATGGTGACATCTTAATTTTGTTATTAATTTCATTTCTCATAACACTTTGCTGTTGTTATTTTTGAGACAATCGAGCTATATAGTTGAGGCTGGCCTGGAACTCACAGAAATTCTCTTACTTCAGCCCCTCAAAGGCTGGGATTGCAGGCATGTGCCAACATACTAAGATCATAATACCTTTTTTGGTAATAGTGTTTGAATCTAGGGGCACTCTAACACTAAGCTATATCCCCAGCCCTTTCTAAGAGAGGGTTTCACTAAGTTGCCCAGATTGGCTTTTAAGTCATGATCCTCTTCCTCAGATAACCCAATAGTTGAGAATATAGGCATGTGTGGCTATACCTCACTAGAAGTATTTTTGTAAAAAGACACTTTCCTCCCACCTGTACACTATAGGGATAATAATTCATTTAAGAAAGCTTATATAAAAGCTTGATTCTTTGATGATAGTGGATTTCTTTTCTGAGGGTCTTCCAGGGATAATAAATATTTCTTTTAAATATTATTATTGTTTAGCCACTTGGAAAAAGAATTTTTTTTCATATTTCACAAAGTTAATCATGTCTTTACAATGCAGACACCCCACTCTTAGACATCTGTGAAGGTGAGTGAATGAATACCTCTCATGTTATTCTTCATAATCACTCAATCTGAAAATAACTTACCTGTCCCTTAACTGGTGAATTATGGCATATTCATCCATAATATACAATATTGCTTCGCAATAATTAGGAACAAATTATTGAAACACATAATGTGGATCAATCTCAAATGAATTATTCTATGAGAAAGAATCCAGACAATTAAGAATTAAAAGGCTACTTCCTAGATTATTCAATGAATACCTAATTTCATAAGAAGCAAACTACAGAGTTTTGAGAACATATCATGTTTGCCAGGGCAGCGGCAAGAAGGCTTGAAATAAGCAAATAGTCTGGGTTGTTTGACAGGGCTGCATCCTGGTGGAATTACTTATCTGACACCTTGCGTTTGTCAAAATGCCCAGAACTGTATGCTAAAAGGTGTTTTTTATGATACATAAATTCAAATTAGATATGTAGAGATGTTGATAAGGGAAATGACATCAGGGATCAATAATAAGTTATAGAGAGAGCAACCTACACAGACACAGAGAGTACTCTTTACATCTTTCTTTCTGTGAGGTGAAAACCAATGGGATAGGTAGATTGGAAAATTTAATTTCTCATGCAGAGATTTAAGTGGCATTTGTTGGCTTTCTATTTATTTTAATTATTATTCCAGGACAGTTAAAACAGAGCTGTCTTGGGTCAGTGCCATTTCAGATTATCTGTGGAAGTCTTTTTCTTTTTTTTTTTTCTTTTTTTTTGTGATACCGGGGATTTGAACTCAGGACCCTGTGCTTGCCAGGCAAGCACTTATTCTACTGAGCTATCCCCCTGGCTCCCCTGTGGCAGTCTTTCTGCATGATCCTGGAGTAAATTTGGGTAACTTTGTTAGTACTTGGAATTACAAAATGTCCCTGGATCAACTAAGGTCCTTCTTTTCTCAGAGTTAAATGAACCCTGGTTTGTTTCATTGAGAAATGGTACATTAAGATCATAATCTGTATATTCATCTTTGGAGAACAATGGTGCCTCATCAATGCTGTAAAGACTGTCCATACGTCTTGGATTTGTTCCCTGTTTATGTTTTCCTGGGGTGGCTCAAAAGAATCAAAACCTCTACCACCCCCGATACGTCTGTGTTTCCAGAATGCTTAGAGAATCATTTTTTCCCAATTGATTCAAGTTATATTTTGTGGATAATGAATTTCTGGTAACCTGAATTGGGGGACAGAACCCAATTTGCTCTTGGCTTTTTGATATGGGAATCTGAGTGCTTATAATTGTATTTTCTCCAGGAAAGAGAAGGCTGGGAAGATATGGGTTAGAAGCAGAGAAGACATGGCAGAGAATTATTGTTCACATTTAGATATATTGAATTTGGAGATCCTATCAGACAGCTGGATTTTTGTATAAATGAATATGAAGCCCATAGAAATATTTAAGGCTGGATATATGGATCTGTAGAACTATGAAAACAGATGAAAGTCTACAGAAGGAAAAGACGGCAACACACGATAAAGCTTTAAAGAATTCACAGATAAGTGAAGTGGAGAAAGTTGTAGATGACATAGAAAAGATCATACAAAACATAACCATTCTAGAAAAAGGGAAAAGATTTGTGGCTTATAATTTCAGTGCAATTTCCTTCAGTGGCATAGTAAATATTACATTTTTTTTATTTTTAAAGATATTTAAATTTATTGGATCCATAATTGAACATATTATATTTTAGTGTTAAAATATTTTATTTTATGATACTTTGAAGTTTGGGGTTTTTTTTTTTTGCATTTGAGAAGAATCAATAAAAACAATGAAACACAGTTTGAAAAAATATGTATTTCTGTTCTCTCCTTTCTTTTCTTCTTTCCCCCTCTCAGTTTCTCTTTCCTTTTGAGTAGATTCATACTACCGTGATATGTGTGCACCCATGTTTATAGCAGCACAGTTTGTCACAGCATAATTTAGAAATAATCCAAGTGCTCAAAGGCCTAGGAATGGATGAAAAAGACACAGTATTTTTATACAATGGAGTATTAGTGGGCTATAAAGAAGAACACACTTGGGGCTCTTACTGGTAAATGGGTGCAACTTGAGACCATACTCATAAATTGAATAAATCAGACTCTCACCTATTAACATCATATTTTCTTTCTAGTGTAAGAAACTGAAAGAGAAAATAAGTTGTAAAATGTACAATAGATACTGTGAAATGAGGTTTGAGTGCTTAGCATATAGTTGTTAAATATAGCATTGCCTGACTTAGAAGTCTGACTTTCTAGGACCAACGGTGTAAGGACCAAATATATTTGGTCATGATTCTAATCCGTAATAAAGGACCTATATGTTTATGGGCCATGGGCCATATTATAGACCATAAATATATGTGGTCATAATTAAAAACCAAACACACCTTCCAGCCTCATTCTCCATTATCTCTTTTTAGACAACATTAGCTTCCGACATGTACCTCTTTAACTCCATCTCAGTTCTCTGTACATGCCGCATGTTCTACTACCCATCACTTCCATGTACTCGAGGAGGCTCACTGGGTTCCTAATTCTTACTTTCACTCCTCCTTGTTGAAGTTACTAAGAAGTACCAGCCTCCAATGGGCCAAGCCACAGGTAATCTTGGGTTCCTCTTTTTAATGCCTTAACCTAAGTAGATGAGTTAAGAAAAATGAATGGTGCTACTATTGCTAGAAGCAACTCACATAAGAATTCTCTAAGAAAACGGTCTTAATTTTGTATTCTGGAAGGGTTTTCCTGACTGATTAGTATAACAAAAGGAAAGATAGCATGAACAGAAGCAAACTGAACATAAAACAAATAAATGTTAGGTTTTAGGCCAGCCTGCTTACTCACAGTTGCTGTAGGGCTCCACACCTGACTTTGATTTTCTAATTCTGTATGTTTCTTTACTTCTTTTTTTTTTTATAAAGATGCCCCCTGAAATTCTTTAAGCCTGAGGATTCATAAAATATCTCTCATTGTTTAGTATAGTACAAAGATCAATAACTAAGAAGTGAAATGTCATGGAATCAGTAATTGATCAGTTACCCTATATCATGGTGTCAAGTTGCTTAACTTTCTTTTGTTCTGGTTTGTTCAGCTGTGACACAGGAATAACGCTACCTTCTTTACTTACATCCAGATCTTCTGGTAAGCTTCAGACAAGGAATTTCAATTATTCAGCAAATATTCATTTCAATAGATATTTATGAAAAGCCTACTGTGTTCAGAGCGTATTGTTGAATGCTCACTGGTGAATAAAAATGTGATCCAGTTAAGAGCTTAGTGTCACAAGCATCTTAATAAAAATATTACCACAGAAATAAAATATGTATGAGCATAATAAATTGCAATTGATAACCGTGCTATAACAAATGTACTAGAATCATTTTTAATGTGCATGTTGTATCAACAGATCTGCTTCTAATTATCAATATATGTAGAGATGATTAATTCTTAGATGATAGATAGAAACGAACTAACAAAAAATTGTTCTCAAGCTACCCCAAACTCCATAATTCCTTGCTAAGAACAAGTCATTTAAATACTGGATAATGGGGAAGAAAATGGTCATAGGGATCAGTTTATGCAAAATATGATCCATAGAAGTTTTCCTAAGAAAAAATGTTCTATTTAAATAAAGATTAGAAATTTTCTTAGTAAATAAATGAAAGGAGAAAACGCTATGACCTCTGAAGCCAACCCTAGTGAGGCTAGCAGCAGTACAGATGACAGACAGGGAGTCCTCCAGGCAACACCAAAGGTGTGTGCCCTCCCAAAGTGTAACATGCACAGTCACAGCCCTGCCACCTTCTTCCCAGTACAACATCTCCTCATGCAACACTCCAATCTGTGTTTGAAGGAAGCTTCCACCATGTAGTAGCTTAACACGTGAACTCCAGATTCATTAAGACCTGCTAATCGGAATCCCTGTTCCTCACCATTTTCATCCCACTGTGGCCAAATATACAAAACACCACTTACAACAGCCTCAACCAGGGAAAGCAGTCGGGCTTCTAGAATTAGAAAGGCAAATGATTTCTGCTCCCCTGTATAGCGCAGATCACACAGCCCCAGACAAATCATTTCATTTCTCTTTGTCTCATTTCCTACCCTTCAAAGCAGGTAATAATAGCTTCTGTCAGGGAGTTGTAAGGATACTGTAACAAAATACTGTCAAGGCACTTATTAGAATACCTGGCATCCAGTAAGCACTCAATAAAAATATATTACTGTTATGAATATGATCATGGATACTGTGGGCACTACCACTGTCACTGCAGCTGCTGCTGCTGCTGTATTCTACGCTTAACATACTACCAAAGCAGAGTATTTAAGGGAATAGCCTCCTGATTCCCCTAGCATTCATCGAAGGAGATGTGGCTGTAGTGACCTGGGTACCCAAGGCGATGGAACTCAGTTCTTGTGAGTGCTAATTTGGACCTCTGCACTGGAGGTACCTGGGGAGGAGCAAGCTGGGTCAGATCAGTTCTGCAGACGTTTTAGACCTCGGGTGCTGGTGATCAACTAATCTGCAGATGAAGCCATCCACACCACAAGCCTCTGCACTGTCAGTCACCCAAGGCCCTGCCCTTGCTCCTTCTTGTAGATGTTGCCCATCACAAGAATACAGAGTGCTTCCATTGGATAAATTCTACTTCTGAGAAGTCACAGTGCTGTGGTACAGTTGTGTTGCTTGCCCAAAATTCCTGGCCTCAAGCTTGATCTTCAGAATGGTGATGCTGTGAGGTGAAAACTTGGAGGCGGGTCCCACAAAAGGTGACATCGTCACTGGCGACACAGGACCAGGGCACAGAGAGAATTGGGCAGCCTTGGGAACATGAGCTGTACAAAAGAAATCCTGGCCCAGCCACTGCACTCTCTCTCACCGTGTAGCTCCTCCACACAAGCCCCTACCACTGTGACTCCAGGTATACACGAGGCCCTCACCAGATCCAAAGAGTAGGGGCCATACTCTTGGGCTGAGAGAACTCCGAGTGAAATAAATCTCGCTTCCTACTGAAGTATCCAGCCCGGTATATTTTATAATAGCGATGAAATGTGAACTGAAACATGAATGTGTACTTTCTTCAAAAAAATGACTGGAAGAAGGAAAAAAAGTGAAATGAAGTCAAGATTTTCTTGATTGATCTACAAAAGGTGTGAAATTGCTGAAAAGAGAAAAATTCCCGGACAGAACAAGAGCTAAAACAATAACAATCACAAGGATACAAAGTGGGACTGAGAATAGAAGGTGACAATCACACGCAACACAAATACATATAAATAGTATTTTTTAACTAAGGAAACAAGAAGAAAACTGTTAATTTTATTCAGTATTAATACAAGAGAACATGGTTTGACATGGCAACTACTATTTAATGCCCCACAGAATCCCAAATGTATGCCATCCATCTCCAGTGACAAGGGGATTATTCCAATCTCAGCGCTGGGGTGAAGATAAAACACAAAATGTTGTTTCTTGTGAACTTTGGGTTCTTGTTTTTTTAAAAAGCTTTCCTTGATAAATCTTCTGCATTTTGGTTCTTTCTGTTCCAATTAAAAATAGCTGTCTGAGTTCAGTTTGTGGATATAATAACTGGGATTTCTTTCAGAGCTCCATTCCTAATTAAAAGCAGCATTTGCAGAGAAAGGGTTTTACATACTTATGTATTACCTTATTCAATCCAAGCAAATTGCTTCCTATGTAAACTTCTGAATAGTTGCATTTCTTCAAACATTGAAAGCCATTCTAATGTAGATTTTGCATTAATTTGAAGGAAAGAAAATGGAGCATAGTTAAGTAGAATTACTATTTCTAAAATTAATTCTTGATTTTATAAAGTGATATAAACACACATGTATTTAGAAATGTCTGTGTGTATTATTGTCTCCATAACTGAATGAACTCTGAGTATTTTTGTTATTCAGAAATTTATATAAATTTCTTCCTTTCTGTAGTCTTCTTTCTGCAGAGCAGATTCGGGCAAGAAACAAAGTATAATAATAACAGCATACACATGAATAATATGCTCCACATGACCTATATATACAAATTAATTTAATCCTAATTCTATAATTTATTATTTCTCCTATGTTCCAGATGAAGAAGCTGAGGTAAAACAAAGCTAGGTGAGTTGCCCCTGGTTTATATGGGAAGAGACAGGATTCAAATCCAGACAGCTGGGCTTCAACAGTTTCTTCTTTCATCTCCATTTACACCTAACACTAAGATAGCCTAATGCAGTGACGAAGAATCTTTTGGAGACCAGGCACCGAAACCACAATCCAGAACCCACTTATGTATCATGAAGTGTCAATGGCGCAGTTAAACTCAATCAGTGAGTTTGTAGCTTGGGAAAAGTGGCTGTGATCCAGCGCTCAGCTCTGAGGCTACTTGCCTAGCTTGCCGCTGGGAGAGCTCTGCCTACCCGCTGTAGCACTGTGCCGAGGGTTGGCCGTCATTGGAGAAGTTGTCTTTAGAGGCAGAGAAATCACAGTTCACTGCCTCTTCCTACCTGTTTAATGTGCAGCAAGCCCTCTGGTTTTCTTTATGTGACAGAATGGGGAAGTCATGTCTACTTGCACTGCTGCTTTAAATGGGAGGTCAAACTTAACCTATGTTAAAAGTGCTTCCCTCTCTTATTTTAGCTCTAGAAATTGAACTGAACTGCAGTCATGATTAGCCCCCACCTTCCTGCTCCTCCTGCTCCTCCTCCACTGCCTCTTCCTCCTCCTCCATGATTTCTGGCCGGCTGATGGCTTCTGGCGGCAAAAGTGGTTTCAGTAATCATTGCAGGATTAAGATCTCCTTCTGTATATCATATGGGACTCAGTCTACTCCTAAGACTTAGTACACTAGAGTGACTTGAGGCAGTAACAGTAAGAACTGCTCATCAAATTGATTCATAAGTGTGGCCTTTGATGGATAATAATATTTGCATTATTTTCTTAAGATAATATACTGGCAATGAAGGCTTTTAGGAGATTCTATAGCTGTGTTTCACCGTAAGTAGATAGTACTGGATACCAGTCAGATTGCTATTCAGAGATGATCAGATGCCCTTTGATTGGGGAGAGGAGAGTCAATCCAAGATTGCTGCTGAAGGTCTAACTCTGGGCATGCTACTAATATCTTTCCACTGGGTATTATCTACTGGTAATGGATAGAAGAGGCTTTTTAAAAACTGTTTTCCTGTTTGATCCCCAAAGCTCTCAGGTCTTACCAACCTCAAAGAGGATTCTAGACTTCAGCATTTGTAGCCAGTCCTGACATGAGACATGAATCCAGTGGGGACAATATGCAGATCTAGTCCATACATGCTGACAGTGCTTGACTAGAAATGTCAGAGTTAGAGCTTTAGTGATGGATTTTGGTAAACTTATTTTATTATTTTATTTATTTATTTATTTATTTTTATGTATTTGGTACAGGGTCTAACTCCACAGCCCAGACTCACTGTGATCCTCCTGTTTTCAGCCTCTGCAGTGTTGGGATTACAGGCATGTGCTACCATGCCAGGTTTCTGTGGGCAGCTCAGCATGCCTGGGCGTTGAGGCTATGTGGCATGTGATGCCAGGGATCAAACCCAGGTCCCTGCGTTTGCCTAAGCAGGTGCTTAGTCCACTGAGCTATCTCACTGGCCCTAGGTAAAACAATTTTGTAATGAAAATATGGCATAGCTCTCTATCCCCCACCTAATGTCACAGAAACAGAAAATCTTCATAAGCAACAGGTACTTAAAAAAGAAATGTATCATTAGAGATGAAAACAGTGAGACACAGCTATGAAATTTTTTAAAAATTAAAAACATCAGACAAGTGTATTATAAAGTTAAATCAATCAATTTGAGAAAAATGATGATAGAAATGTAAGCCTAATCTTTTCAGAGATTCAATATTCTGGATGAAAAAGATCTCTAAGTGGGATTTGTTCAATCAGTCCATATCTTTATTCCCTCCTTTTGATCTTTCTTTCTTTCCATTTCTTTTAGTTTATCATATTAAGTACTAAACCTAGACCTTTCGCAGTGACTGTCTCTCTAAATATTTTTTTAATGTATTTAGTACAGGGTGTGCAGAGTCTCACTACACAGATCAGACTTGTAGTCATCCTCCTGTTTTCAGCCTCCAAAGTGCTGGGATTACAGGTGCACACCACCACTCCTGGTCTCTAAACATTTTTTTTTTTTTTTTTTTTTT
>NDGM011256604.1:0-16945 GCA_002564305.1 Octomys mimax
AAAAAAAAAAGCAAGATAAAACCCACAGGATTGGGCTGGGGAGATAGCTCGGCAGTCTAAGAGCCTGCCTGGCAAGCTCAAGGACCTGGGTACTGCATGCCATGCCTGCCCCGTGCTTAGATAGCCACTGAAACTGGATGCTGTGATGCACGTCTGTAATCCCAGTGCTGAGAAGGCTGAGACAGAAGGATCACTATGAGTCTGCACTGCATAGTGAGGTCCTGTAGTAAATAAATTTTTTTTTTAAAGTTGAAAACAAAATCCTGAGGGTTATACCATCTATCCGATAGTGTTTCCTGCTATTAAGAAAGAAGATTTGAAGTTAAATCATTTTTGAGAAGATAAAAAAGTGGCAAACAAAAGGCTTAAATTTTCCATAATGCTCTCCTTCATACAGTAAATACTGTAGAAGAAAAACCTGACTCAGTAATAATGCTAAGATAAGAAAGAGCATGGCTGTTTCTTATAACAATGTTATTAAAAGGGCCACAGGTATTATGTGGAGTATGCAGAAAGATATCAAAGAAAAGAAGGTATCAGAATTTGTCATTTTAAGTCACTAGTTTATATACTTCTTTTGAAAAAGTGAAATTTATTGGTATTGTTTAGATATACATAGTGATCATGTTCATTGTAGCAAAGTTATACCTGTATATATTTTGATTTCTTTTTCTTCCTCCAATCCCATCCCTTCCTTCCAATCCTTTATCCCCTCCTTATTTATAAGGCTTTGCCTCCATTTGATCCTTCTTTTATCATTTTTCTTTTTCCTCCTTCCTTCCTTTCCACCTCTCCTCTCCCTCATTCCACTTTCCTTTCTTTCTTTTTCTTTTCAGAGCCAGGGATTGAACTCAGGCCATTGTGCTTGCCAGGCAAGCACTTATTCAACTGAGCTATCTCCCCAGGTCCCTTTCCCTTTCCTTTTTAACCATTTCTTCCTATTTCATAATATCCGTCATACACTTCAGCCCTTTTCACACTTTCAGTATCTCACACCAGAAGAAGCAGTGTGATATTTGTGCATGTGCAGCTTACGTACGGTTTAATTCATTAATTCCTTTGATAAATAATGAGAATCTACTATGCATCAGAGACTGTGCTAGTTTCAGAGAACGCAAAAACATAGAGAGTTTTGTTGTGCTTATGGAATTAATATTTAGTGAAAAATAGCACTATTTAAGATAATTCACAAATGCAATAAAATTTTGTGAAAGGGAGATAGTGCTAACAGTTTGAGACAAGGATTCTGGAGGATATTCCCTGTAGTCTAACACTTAATGAAAGCATAAATATTAGCAAGTACACGTGTCTCTATTTAACAAGCATTAAAGATGTTTGGTATCACCGAAGCATTTTCATGAACCATACTTTAAAATGTATCATCACTAACGGATTTTAACAAGGAAATAAACTCATCAAATTTGGGTTTTTTTTTTGTTGTTGCTAAATTCAGTCTTTCTATGGTTTATTATTGAAATATTTGCACAGACCACACAAATAACCAAAGGAATGCAGCACCTGGGGAAGATTAAAGAGGGATTGCAAATTATTTAAAAAGTCAAAAATAGTTTTTTCAAAGAAAATATTCAGTGTGGAACCAAAGGTATCATGCTCTAGGATAGTGCTTCTCAGAATAGCTGTAAAAGAGAATGAGTTTCCCTTTTCTTTTCTCCATTTCTTGATTTCTCTAGGTTGGCACTTTTATGAAATACAATAAAGATGAATCACTTAGAATGTCAAATTAAAAAACAGAAACACAAACCATAAACTTCATTTTTTTATTGTCAGATTAGACTGCTACAAAATTGCATTTCCATAAATATAATCAGGGTAAATATATGGTAGGGTGAGAAGTTAGAGTCACAAAAGTGTACAAATTGCCCTCAGATGTGTATATGTAGGGCCGTGATTCACACATCTGCACTTATCTCCTTGCGATCAATTAAAAAATAGATCACTTACCACATTTCAACAGTTTTGCTTTAGAAAGTTATTGATACAAGAATACAATATCAACTTATTCTCCAATTGTTTATTGTTATTAATTTATTTCATAAGGAAAGCAAAATTAGTTCAGCAACTGGGATTTGATTACCATGTAAAGTGTTAGAGAATTCAAAACAAACAAAAAACAAACCAAAAGCACAGAAACTTGCTTATGTATCTCATCATTTCATGATCAAGAAATGTTAAAATACACATTTTTGGATATATAAAAGCTTTATTCTCATTTTGTCTAACATGCAACCTATTCACATCCAACAGCTTTATATTGGCATATTTTTCCCATGCAACAAGAACCAGTCCATTTACCTTTTATTATTTTCTAGAACATAATGTTCCAGCAGCCATGTTGAATAGTCTAGTCTCATCCATCTTATACTTATGCTCTGAATTCTGAGAAATGTAGCCTAGCTAAATAGTGATTTAATGATGATTATTCAATTAATATTCACTTTTGATATTTTAGATAATAAAAGATAAAACCGTATTGCAAATAAATGAACATGTGTATATATATGACCAATGGAAGTGAAAGCATTAGCAAAATACTAACCAGTAGTAAAGATTCATTAATTTGAAAATGCCACCTCCATTTTTCTCCAGTCATTAGTTGTTAACATAACTATCTTACTTCAGCATCTAACTTAGCTGTACAATTGTATTGAAACTAGGATTGTGGACAATCTGAGCCCCTATATGAAAATGCACCATAATCTAGGGTGAGGGGGACACAAGCATACGTGACAGCAGTGGTCACATCTGATGGATTAACTACTGAAAAAGCAGTGCCTACAACAGAAGTGCAATTTCATAAAAGGGCCATGAATCCTCCCATATATGTTCCCAAGGGACAAACAAATATTAAGGTATGATGATCAAAGTTGTGCAGTATAAAATAGTTGGCATATGTGTTTTAAAGTTTCAAAACAATTTGATCAACTCATACCATTTTCACTGCCAGTATTCTTAAATTGGATTTACTAACCTTCACCTTACTCCTTTTTGTGTTAGGACTATTTCTTATCATTAGAATCCAGTGATAGCCTTTTTACCAAATTGGCACTGAAGTCAAAGAAGAAAGCTCCTACCCCTCCCAAAGCTGAAGCCAAAGCAAAGACTTTGAAGACCAAGAAGGCTGTACTGAAAGGCATTCACATCCACAAAAAGAAGATATGAACATTACCCACCTTCCAAAGTCCCAAGACACTACAGCTCTGGAAGGAGCCAAAATACCCTCAGAAGAGTGTCCCCAGGAGAAACAACCTTAACCACTATGCCATCATCAAGTTTCCCTTGACCACAGAGTCAGCCATGAAAAAGATCAAGGATAACAACACACTCATGTTCATTGTGGATGTCAAAGCCAATAAGCACCAAATCAAACAAGCTGTAAAGAAAAGCTCTATGACATCGATGTTGCCAAGGTCAATACCCTTATCAAGCCTGATGGAGAGAAGAAGGCATATGTTCGGCTGGCTCCTGATTATGATGCATTGGATGTTGCCAACAAAATTGGGATCATATGAACTGAATTCAGCTGGCTAATTCTAAATACATATTTTTCCCAGAAAAAAAAGAATCCAGTAATAATTAACTGGTTGTAACCACCAAGTAACAGTTATGATGATAATGATGTAGTAAATAAAAATAGTTGTGATGTATTGGTTATCTACCAATAGTTACAGTAGGTAATATAGTGAATATGGCATATTGACCCCCTAAAGGTCAATCCCTGTGCAACTATTATGTATAACTCATTCAACAATTGAAAGACTCTGTATCCATTTAACAGATGGAGAAACAAAGTTAATTTGCCTAAGATTGCACAATGGACCTATGGCAAAGGGAGAATTTGAGCCCAGACAGTTTTGTTACAGCCTTCTCTTGCATTAGTCTGTCACTGATTTTTCTAAGAATGCTTTGCTGATTCTTTTACCCTTTGTCTTGGGGTCCACCTGCTTACCAACTCCCTGCATCCAAAGGATAGTATAATGTGTGACTGCTCTAGATCTCATTTCTCTGTTGTCTGATTCTCCACAAATAATCCTTCTGTTACACTGTGTTGTAGAATGGATGAACTAGATGTTTCTCAATCTTTGGGTTTATTTTTTAAAATTGTGTCACTTTTGGAATCTATCTTTTGAAAGGTGGGTTGTAGATCTTGTGTATCAGTTGATATATTTTCATCATCTAGAGAACATAATAAATAAAACTGATGTTTACTCAACCTTCTACTCCAAAATATTAGAGAAAACACTTTCAAAAATGATAGTTACGCTTTTTTGTTTCATATATTTGTATGAACATTTGCATTCTCTATCTCTTGTTTGGCAGGCTGAGGGCATTTTGAATTAATGAGCTTCTCAACCACTTAGAGAAGAGATTTAATACAAAGTTTACTCTCAAGATGTAACTTGACACTGAGTTATACCACTGTTTTATTATTCCTAATGGCACTGAGTCAATCCACAGATATTTCATCTTGCAATTTTCTACTGTTATGAGCAAGCGGGGTGTTAATCATTGTGATACTTTATAAACTGGCCATAAACCAATGTTTATAGTCAGTTAATCATTGTATTACTTTGCCTTAGGTAATTTGTACATTACCATAATGTAGTGATCTACTTAATATAAATTTTAAAATGAACACAATAAAAATTGTATAGCTTTAATGTATTATGCATTCTAACCTAAAATTAAAAATACACCTAACATTTGGACAGAGTTCAACTGTTCTGCAACTTTGGTTTCCTCTAGTCTTACTGGCAAAAAGAGTGAGGATGTCATGAAGGGCATCCATAAGCTCTTTTTCAATGCCTGGGATGGGTGCTTGCCTTTCCTGACCTCCTTGAGGCAAAATAGATTTTAGTCATTTTAGGTCACCACCTTGGAATCTACCATTATACAGTTTTGACACATTGAACCCTAATTAAGGGAAACATACTCAAAGTTGAAAAAAATCAGTAAATCACACTAATTTCTGTAAAGTGAGATAGTGGTTTTCTTTTAAATGATCAATAAATATTTTTTAAGAGAATTTAGTCTAATGGCTGTGTTGAGACAGCTGTCACAGGTCAGCCTGATCTTGAAGCTCCTTTGAATTCCAAGCTCGCCTCAAACTTGAGATCCTCTTGTCTCAGCCTCCTCAATGCTGGGATTGTAGATATGGTCCACCACATCTGTCTGGCATGCTTAAAATTAGCATAGTCATTTAGAAATTTGACATTGCCTTTGTCTTGGAAAAAAGCATTTATTGAATAACTACTATATCTCAGACATAGTAAGTACTCAGTGAGCTTTTTTTCATTAACAGCTTTAATTCTCATTATTAAGCCTGAAGTAGAGAGAAGATTCCTGAGATATAAAATTCAGAAAACTTTTATTAACATTAAGTCATGGGGAGGGCCAGCCAAATAGTTCAGAGGATTAAGGCACCTGCATGCAGGTGCAGGAGCCAGGAGTTCCATCCCCCAGCCTTCCCCCAGGTTGTGCTGAGAGGGCGATTGAGACTGAGTGTGGTACCATGCGCTTATAATCCCAGTTCTTGGGAGGCTGCAAACAGAAGAATCATTAACAGTCTGATCTAGTAGTGAGATCCTGAACACCCTGTAGACTCTTCCCTAAAAAATACAAACAAACAAACAAAACACAAACATTAAGACATGGTTCTGAATGGGAGTTTTCAAAAACACCTAGTAACTGCATATATGTGGATGCTGTTTCCATCAATTCTGTGACTCTTGTCAAGGGAAGGATCAACACATGTCCTGATGGTGGTGTCTACACAGATGAGCTGGACCTGGGTGAGAGACACATGGCATGGGAAAAGACATTATCAGTCAGAAAAAAGCTGCTTCAGAAAACATCTGAAGCAGTCTTCTACCTATCCAATGAAGAAAGAGGCACACTTGTAACAAGTGTCCTAGAGAAATGTTCATGAAGATAAATGACCTGGGTTCCTCTCCAATTGCTGCAGCCATATGATTACTTTACATTAAAAAAAAACCTTTTCATGGTATTCAAGTGATTATGGTCTTTTGCAATCATTGTTGCCAAAAAAACTTTTGGAATTTCTTTTTTCTTTCTTTCTTTCCTTTTTTTTTTTTTTTTTTTTTTTTTGGTTTTATGTATTTGGCACAGGGTCTCACCATGCAGCTCAGACTCATAGTGATCCTCTTGTTTTCAGCCTCCCCAGCACTGGGATCACAGGTATGTGCCACCACCCCTGGTCTTGGTGGCTGGCTCCATGCACCTGGGGGTGGGGCTGGCGCAGCATGTGGTGAGGGCATTGAACCCTGGTCCCTGCACTTACCAAAGCAGGTGCTTAGTACACTGAGCTATCTCGCCAGCCAGACTCTTGGAATGTTATTTCTGTTATGAATATTTGTTATTCTACCTTGCGAACTGTATTTCAAAAAGATTTTTGAGACAAAACCTGTGCCTTACACCTTCTTCCTTCTGGAGTCACCACCATAGTGCGGTAAGAGTTGATGAAATAGAGCCCATTCATGAGATCACATAGTCGGCAGAAAAAGCTTTTCAGCTTTTGTTTTTGTTGAAAAATAAAATCTGTCCAATCAATGCAGTTGTTCTAATGGAAAATAAGGACATGGTTATGATAGCTGAGCAATCTTAAAGGAGGTAAGGGGGGGGGGAGGCTGAGCCAGTGTTTTCTAAACTTCCCGGACACTAGAATCAACGTGATGTCTTTTAGGTTTCAAAGACAAATCCCCACTCCAGACAATTCAGTGATTTTTCCAGCACCTCGGCAAGGAAGAAGACTCAAGAAAGATGACTTTTTAAAAGCTCCCCGGTAACTTCAATAAGCAGGCAAATTAGGAGAACACTAAGCTATCTTGTGACATGCAAAGTACATTCCTTTGAGGTCTGACTTTACTCTTTTTAAAAAACTTTTTTTTCAGATTAAGTATTTTCATATAATAATTTTGTCCAAATGTATACATTTTAATGATTCAGTAAAGATTATATATGTCCTATAAATGAATGTCATGTAGCTGACTTCTTATCCCGTAAAATTTCTCTCATGCTATTTTTCAGAAATACCCAACAAAAGTGGATTATTTAGAGATAAATGTCTTTGTTTATGTAAACTGCACTGGGAAAATATGCACTCACAGTAGAATATTTATATTTGCAATAATGATGGTATTCTGTGGCTTCAGCACTGTATTTTCCAGCTGTTGCTCTTGTTGTGAGCACCTGTAGAACTGCTATGAGTACTCAGCAAAGGAAATGTTGGCAGATAAAAAAAAAAAAACCAAACAACTCTTTTCTCTGCTATGTTTTCTTTTTGGTGCTTTGGTTAACAAAAGTGTATGTGGTGTTAATAACAGTGATACTGCTACCAATAGTAACCATAGCGACGCTTGTCATTTATTGCACATCTGTCTTAGGTTCTTTCCATAGATTATAACCAATCTTGAAATTGACACTGTTATTCCTCTTTCAAACTTAAAAGAAAATGAACATTCAAAACGACTAACCAACTTACACAACACAGCAGCAGCAAAATCAGGACACTAAGCTACAATGGTCCAACTGGAAAGCATATGTTTTTGGATTTAACATATCCTGTGTCTCTAGTCACAATACTAAATTGGTTCTGACTTCATCCAAATTAACAGTATGTTTTTTTTTTTTTACAATATGTCTGCCACTCTCCTGTCTCGGTAGACTATGAAGATGCAGTTGTAGAGTTCTAAGAAGAATTGCGCAGGGCATGGTTGTTTTTAAGAACACCAGGAAGGAGGGTGTCTGTGTGTCTGTGTGTTGTTGTTTTGGCGTGGATTTTGAGTCCAGTTTTGCACATAGAAGAGTGAGATAAACACAAAAACTGCACGCCAGTGGGGATTAAAACTGTGAACCTTTAGAAGTTGGCTCGTTGCTCTGTTTGCCGAAACCAGTCTGGTGCTTTGTGTCACACTCCCCTGCCATATGCAGGCACACTGGCTCTTTTCCTAAGGAAAATGTTTATTTTAAAGCATACCCAAAAGACACTATGGGCCAACAGTGGTTATCCTCCCACCCGCAAACTTCTTAATGTGCACTTGTACAGTCTAATAGCTTCTTGTGCACATGTGGTTGAAAAAAACCAACTCATACTAGTTTGAGGAAATGCAACAGCAAATCTACACCCAACAACTAGAGGAAGTAACATCCCTGAGGGCGTGCCGGGGGCCTCCACCACTGGAGGACCAGTGCTGCTTTGGAGTGTGTTGGGAGAAAAGAAGGGCAGAGTCCCCAAGAGACTCATGAGGTCTGCCTGTCTTCACTTCTCTTTTCTTGCCACCATGTGTGTTCTCATTCTTTTCTGCCTCATTGGGTACTGAGGGGTGTGTGTGTGTGCGCACATGTGTGAGAGGCCAGAGTGGGTGCAGCTTCAGCTTCATGGAGAGGGTTTTGTTTTTTTTTTCAGCTTAGGAACCCAGAAGGAATGAGTTCTCACCATCCTGATTTCAAATCCCCAGAGAATTCCTCTGCCTGTCATGGCTGGGGTCCAGATCGGAGCCCTTCACCTCCCCAGCATTTAGCAAGGGGAGAGCTGAGAAGGACTGCAGGGGAGAGGAGGAGAAAGGGTGGCTGATGGACTCAAGTACAGATGCCAATAGCACAGACATTTGATTTCCTCCTATTAATTTATTTCCCACCTCACTTGATGAGTGACTAGCAGATTTGGCTCGCGAAGTGGATGCCTTCCGTACCAACTCAAAACTGGCCAACATTATAGCTATGCTGTTGGAAACAGAAAGATGACAAGAGATCAGAGTGGCTGTCTGTCATGGCTTTCAAATAACAGATAAAATGATAGTACTTAGAATAATAATTGAGGTCAGGGCAAGGCTACTCACTTCCATTGACATTTCATAACTCCCTGAGCTTTGTATGTCTGATTAGTTAAATGTGAGAATAATAGTACCTATGAGGTCATATTTTACATTGACTGAATGAGATCATTTATAAAAAGTCTTAGCCAAGCACATGAAATAAAGAACATATTCAAAATACATTTACTAGAAGGAAAAATTATTAACCAAGCTACATGATAACACCAAAATGTTCATAGTAGTGTAACTGTAAATAGCAGTTTATTCAGGAGATGGAGATGAGAATGAAATTGTTATGTATTAGTATATTTACAACAGAGGAAAATTATAATATATATGCATACACACATGTCTACCATCCTACTTTAGAAGTGAGCCACTTGGTGTAAGTCTACATGGACAAAGACATGTAGGATTTCAACAATAGCTATTAATGACATTTTGTTTTGATATCTCACATCTCACTGGCCAGGACTTGAACCTTTGTAGTACTTGCATTCTAGACTTTCTTTATAAATTGAAATTCCATTGCTGTGTGTCTGTACGGAACCTTGAACACAGTTCCTCAAATTTTCTTATTATAAAAAATATTCAAGCCAGGGTCATAGCTCATAGGCACAGGGCCTGCCTGTCAAGTGCAAGTGTCCATGCCCAATGCAAGATAATAAAGAAAAAGATAAAAATAATTTGTTTTATTTTAAAAAGTATCAAACCTGTCAAACTGTCACCTATTTAAGATGGTAAAAGTATGTTTACATTTTTGTCAACTTATTACATGGTTTAGAGAACTTCTTATTCCCATGAAATATGTAGAAAGAGCAATCTATTTTATGTTTCTAAGAAGGTGAGTACAGTGTACAGTAAAAATAAAGCACTTGAGAAGTTATTCTGGTGTTTGGGCCATTTTCCTAAGCCTGCGGGGGCAGAGGATTGATGCTTTTAATAAAAGACTTCTACCTTCCTCTGCCCTGTGAGGTGAGCCTGCTAATGGAGTGGGTTAAAATATTTGTATTGGGAGAAAAGAATTTCATGTCGTAAAATGGAATAGGAACTTATTTTGTAGTAAATGCTTCTTTTTTAAGAAAAAAATATAATTATTGACCACCAGATGGCTCCCATATTTTTAAGAATTCAGCAGAAAACATGAAAACTCTTCAAAATCAATCAATATATTTGAAATAACATTCAATAAAGTGAGACAGCTTGTGAAAATCTTAAGTGTGTATAAAATACTTTAAGTAGCATGATTTTTTGGCTATTTCTCTTTTTTGAAAGAAACTATGATTTATATACGGATAGTATGGTATACAATACCATAAATATTTCAGGTTTTTCAGCTCTGACTCTGAAGATGGTATATTATTGCGATTTCACCTTGGAAGCACAACTGGCATGCGTTGAAATACCTCAAAAATGATAGATAAAAGAGAAATCATGTATTTTCATACTTTAAATGACACAAATGTCACATCTTAGCAAAGCCGAAGACAAAGCCACGTGCTCTGTGGCATGCGGACTTCGTTCTGGGAGGAGCTATGCACTACCAAGGAACACCTTCGGCAGTGGCACTTCTTCCTTATGCAGCTTCATTCCACAGGGCCTTCGGTGGTAAAGCCACTTTGCAAACCAAAGTTCTCTGCAGAAGCTGCGTCCACAGGGGAACCGATCCACAGCCCGGGGTGCTCTAGGGGTGCCGTCGTGGCTGGGGATGGACTAGGCTCCGCGGGATGCATTGTGCTAGGATTGATATGTAAACTATTAAGATAGCAGACCCCTCGTTTGTCACTCCGACAGCTTTTTAAAGGCTAAGCTGCCCAATTTGTCTCTCATTAAAAGCTCTAGTGCAGTTTAATGATACGCAGTCACTGAGCCGTTGAGCTTTCGGAGAGCACATTTCTATTTTGAGAATTCTCTTTCTGTCAATGAAAAGGCCCACGTTCCAGGGAGGCGTCGCCACAGAGCAAACTCTGGAGAAGGCCTGACCTGCGCTTCCACCCTGCGACAGAGCTTCCCTACCTTTTCTTGCTAACTCCAGGCTCACCCCGTGCTTGCTACCACAGGGAAGGCAGCACTAGGAGACAAGGTCCCCCTTGCCCATATGGCTTTATTTGTGTTCCGCTGGCACAGTTATAGTCATACAGTAACCAACATAAATTTTTAGTTTTATTATCACCTCTAAAAAGAGACAGAAATGTGAAAATTGAAGCCAGAAGGTTTGTATCACAGGATTAATTAGGCAGGGCCAAGTGCAGTCTCACTCCTCCTGGCAGCCAGAGCCCCAAGAAGGTGCCTGCCTTCAATTACGGAGCGCACAAAGCAATTAAAAACCCTGTTTCTTTTTCCTGAGGTGTTACTTGTTACTTGATAAATCTCTTTTTTAAAATTCTCTGGGGACCTGAACTGGCTCGAGGTGCAATCTACCAAGGTAGATATTCATGAAAAATTGATTTAGCTCTAGCCTAAGTGCAATAGGTTTAAAATAAACCTGAAAGGGATGAACAGTGTGTTTCTTGGCTGACATTTTATTGGCCATTTTTTTAAAGCACAAAGACTAGATAATTAAGAACGGAGACATTATGGATCTCTGACAGGAGGCCTGAGTTGGATCGGCCAGTGATCACAGGCATTTTCTTAGTCACTCTGCACCTATGATTGACCTCGTTCACCACGCTGTGTCACCGGGCAAGTGACATTAAGTGCGGGCCTCCAGCGTGCAAGTCTCCATCTAACAGGGAACTGGCTCAGTACAAAATGGTACTTGTTCGCCTCCTTTCTGTCCTAGTTCAGAAGAATGTGAAACTTGTATCTGTTGTTCTGCATTTCCAGAAGGAACTTTTCTTGTTTTTCATCTTAATTTTTGGGCATTTCAGTCTTATTTTAATTTTGGAATGATCTATAAATATTCCGATATAAGCTCTAGTTGTACAGCTAGTCTTGTGGACTGTGATATTACCGTTAGTTTGTAAATTACCTAGCTAACCCTTTCCTCTGAGGTGTAAATAATTAAACCTATGCAGTACATGCAGTGTACAGCGGGTGCAAGGATCAGAGCCTCCCAAGACATGGGGGCCTGAGCTCTGTCTGTGACCTTGTACTTCCTGTTGAAAGAGAGGCAAACTGTGTTTCTAAATCAATAGACTAAAAACCATCAGTACAAGTATAGGAATGAGAACTCTACTTTCTCTGCAAGCGCGTGCTATGTTCAGTTTAACACAACAGTCAAGGAAATAACAGACTTTGGTTATGATTATTTTATTTATTTATTTTTTAAATTTATTTATTTATTTTTTTGGCAGAACTAGGGATTGAACTCAGGGCCCTGCACTTGCCAGGGAAGCGCTTATTCCGCTGAGCCATCTCCCTGGCCCCTGATTATTTTAAATAGTCTAATTTTTTTTAATTAAGAAAATTAATTTTAATAAAAATAATATACTATTACCTTAAATTTCCTATTTTATTTCTTTCATACATATAATAAATATTAAGACATTATTTATTAAATACATGACAGTTTAAAACAAACAAGTAAAAGATGATGATAGCCATTAAAAGTTTTCAAAATTTTAGTGAGGATAACTTTTGACAAAATGACTGGGAATCTAAGCTCTGTTCACAAAGTATTAATTTTCATTGAGCCTTTTGTTTATGCAATAGATACTCTTGCTTCATTTCTTAAGGAAAACATTGTATTTCTTTCTAAATTAGAGGGTTGGCTTGTCACAATATATTTTAATTCTGTCCTGTTATAATAATGGGCCCAAATATGTATCTTCATCTTAGGAAATTTGTGCACATGTCAAAAATATTTACCATTTCCTTATGTGCTCATTATTGGCCTGGCTTAGAAGTTTCACCATGGAATAAAATGTAGTCATTAATGTTATTGAAAGTAAAAATTAGCTATGGTTTCTTCTAAATAAATCCGTTTGGAGAATGTGACAACATGATCATTTTTTCTTTAGGAACATTGGCCATATTAGGCCTCTGGGAAATGGCCTTACTGTGGGTTTAGGGTTCTTTAATACTATTTTATTCTTCCTTTTGGGCTCTTTTTTGTGGGTGTGTCCTTGGGCAGGTTCCCAAATACAACTGCCGGAGACCTCAGATGGCCCTGTGATTCCTCTGCCTGGTATCAAAGCTTTTGTGCAATCTGCTGCCCGTCAGTATAGGTAAGCCTATGAACCAAGGAGTATCATTCTCCTGGCTAGATTTTTGTTGTAAGGCAAAGGAGGAGTGATTTTGTAGGCACAATTAAGCTTCCTAATCAGTTTATTCTTGTTAATTAAAAGCATGTTCACTTGGAACGGACCTGATTTAATCACGTGAGCCTTTACAACAGGATCTACAGTTCAGAGACCTAACGTCATAGAGACTTTCTCCTGGTGGCATGGGAAGAGCAAACAGCTGGGAATCCCACCACGGCAAGGAAGAGCAATGTGCTGTCAGCCCGTTGAGCTTGTGAGAAGATCCTGGGCTTTGGGTATGCCCAAAGCCTCAGTGCATGCTGACTTCATGATTGCATTCCAAACGTACATGGCTGCAAATGATAAAACCCACAGGTGGCATGTCTTGTTCCCAAGAAGATAGGCACAGCATTCACTTGAAATGGAACTACTGGAAAGTTATAGAAAGACATGGCCAGAGAAGACCCTTCTTCTAGGCATCAGGGCCAGTTTCTAAGCCTCGCTGCTTCTACCCTGATAAAATTTCCACCTTGAAGTTGCTACCTTTACCTTCCATAATTTGGTGGCTGTCATTAGGGCTTTAGGAATGACTGAACTTTTACAACTTCTCTTTCTTTTCTTCTCCCTCTGGGAACTAGCTTATGAACATAAATGGTTGCAAAAAGAGAAAATTAATGAAAGCAAGAACCAATCCCCACTTTCATTATTTAACTGAGTTAATGTAAATACATGTCTTTAATCTCTATCAATAATTTCCTTTAGCTTAATATTTTAAACTATGACTCTACTGTGAATACAATTTGTAAAAATCTGGATTCAGGTTTGGCCAAGGACCTCAGTACTTCACTTGATTTTTTTGCATGAGGGAAGCAAATGCTCAGAACATGTTAGTAAGTTTGTTGTGAACTTACAATATTGCAGTTAACCCAGATTTTTAAGGCATTATTAATTTTTAATTCATCTAAATGACCAAATAGTACAAAGATTTCTGTACTTCAGACAAGCCTTTTTGCTTATATTCTAAATAACATGGTATTGTTTTCACATATACCCTTGACAATTCTCTAATTTTCTGAACCTTGATGCTGGATTGGGAGCTACACTTCCTTCTACTTTTACATGCTATCTTATTATTACACAGCAGATGGGACTTTATAAAAAAAAAGAAAAGAACTTGAAGTTCATGATGACTCGAACTCAGGATTTCTCCAGTATAGTGCCATTGAGATTTGGCATGAATAGCCTTTTTCTTACAGGGGACTGGTCTGTGTATTGACACACATCTAGTAGCTTCTTTGGTCTCAAGCTGACAGATGCTAGAAACACTCCCCACCATCAGCACCACAAATTGTCAAGAACAAAAATGTCCTTCAGATATTGCCTAGTATCTCCCAGGGGAAAAAAATGTCCCTACCAGCTGAGGATTGCTATGAAGGTTCTGGGGTTCCATTTGTTTATTTATTTATTTATTTATTGTCTGAGTTGGCAAGTGTTCCTTGTTTTTATTATTTTAGTGGGGCACATTCACATTGCACAATTCCAACCAAGTATATAGTATACATTGATCAAATCAGGAGAGCCATCTTTCCATCTCTTCAACATTAAAAATATGCATAGCACATAGAGATTGCACATAATTATGGTTGCAGTGTTACTTTCAATACACATAGACAATAGGTGTTGATCAAGCCAGAGAAATTAATATTATCTTTCTCTTTGATCCCCTAGTTTAATACAAGAGGATTTAGTTAACATTTTGAAAATTCTTCTCTGTATTGGTGACTTAGAGCTAAGACAGCCAGATAGTGCACTGATATTTGAATTCATTTTCAATTTCTGTCTTTGTCCTTATTAGCAATCAGGACACCCAACTAAAATCATGTAACACTTAGTGAAAAGTGTTCAAGTATTGCTCTCTAGAACATATTTTTAAAGCACCTATTTTAACTTTGACAGCACTTGCAACTATTGTCAAAATATTGAAGGTGCTTAGAAAGTGTGGTAATTGGTAGGAGTTGAGCCAGCACAAAGACATATTTGGGAAACTTGTTGAGCTTATGAAAACTCCCTGATTTGCTGTGCTTGGGCTAGAAATCAATGAATGGATGTTTGATTGCTAGAAAGAGCTACATATCTTGCCAGTGTTCCCTTTTGCTCATATTTTTTTTCAGCTGCACCAGGAGGAACTGAGCAAATGTTGCTTATGCATCTTAAAAAAAAATTCTTGTCATGTTTTTGTTGCATAAAATCATCTCAGTATTAAATTGTTTTATCTGTTGTTCTAAACTGGTTCTATAATTTCTACTTATACCCTTTTTATTTTTTAGGGAAGGGTCTACAAGGTGTTCAGGGTCTCACTACTAGACTGGACTCATAGTGATCCACCTGTTTACAGCTGCCCAAGAGCTGGGATTACAGGTGCATGCCACCACGCCCAGTCTCATTTGCCATCTCAGCACACCCCAGGGATGGGGCCGGCATGACAGGCCCAGGGATTGAACTCCTGACCCCTGTGCCTGCTTGCAGGCACTTTAATCTGCTGAGCTATTTGGCAGGCCCTATCTTTTTTATGATTTCCTGAAAATTGAAAATTCCAAATTCTGGAAGTCAGAGGAGAATAGAATAAAATTATTCTGATTAATTTATTTCCTGCACAAACTAAGTGAAACAGTCGAGAAAACCACATAATGGAGAGTGGGAATGAGGTAGACAGAACAGGGGGAGGTATATGTGAATCACCATTCTGCCACCATGAACAATTCCTGAGAACATCAAACGAGGAAAGTTATTTTGGCTTATGGTTTCAGAGGCTTCAGTCCGTGATCTTGGCCCCTCGGAGATCAGTTTACCTCATGACATCTGGGAAGAAGATGAGAGAAGGAGGAAAGGTCTCTGGCCCCAATATTCTCATCAAGGTCACCGCCCATTGTGACCGGATTTCCTTCCTGAAGTCTTCATCTTGGAAGTGTTTCTAGGCTAGAGACCTGTATTGTACAGCATGAGCCTGTGAGAGAAATTTTAGATTTATACCATAAAGGACAGGTATAGAAAAATTGGTGGCCAACAGCCTAATCTAATCAAGTCCTATTCAACTGATTTTCTCACATTACGAGGAAGCTCTAAGAATATAGATGAGGATTAGTTTCTGCTGAAGATTTTTCTAGAAAAACTGGTCTTAATATAACAAGGGTAGGTGGGTCAGGAGGGCTCACTGCACCCACAGGGACATATTTGTCTATCTCATCTTCATGTTGGTCCCAAGCCACTGTTCTAAAATCCCTTCACCTACTTCATTCTGTTTCTCTGTGCTACACCTTGATTGTAATTGAATGCAACAACTCATTCTAAGAAAGAATTGGGAAACAGGCTGTTATGATCCTAGGAAGCTCATCTGTATGTGTATAAATTCATTGTCAAACAGACACACTTTTGGGAAGGATATCAAATATACACACAATCATGCATAGTGTTCAGAAGCTGCCAAGCAAAAATTTTCTGTACTATTTTATATCAGTAAGAAGATTATTTTTTATATTTCTGAACATTATTCAAGTGATACTTTCCAAAGTAAGTGAGAGTCTACATAAAAGATAAACTTTACTGCTCATCCTGGAAGAAACTGCCAAAAATATGAAAGATACATAAATATATATATATATAAATATATATATATATATATATATATATATATATATATATATTTGGGGCCGGCCAAGTAGCTCAGCGGATTAAAGCCCCTGCAAGCAGGCGCAGGGCACAGGGGTTCAATTCCCAAACCAGCTCAGCCAGCCTGGCCCTGAGGGCATGGTGAGACAGCAATTGAGACTGGGCGTGGTGGCCTGTATTTGTAATCCCAGCTCTTGGGAAGCTGTAAACAGGCAGATCACTAAGAGTCTGATCTAGTAGTGA
>NDGM011256605.1:0-10769 GCA_002564305.1 Octomys mimax
GCTTAACTCAATGAGAAGAAAGAGGTGTACTAACAGTGTTTGGACAGAATATCCTGTCTTCTTCTTATACTATGGATAACCACTAAGAAAATAACAATGTACAGTGTGTTGACTATCAAAACTGTCCTATTAATCAGCAAAA
Source organism: Octomys mimax (assembly GCA_002564305.1). NCBI lineage: Eukaryota > Metazoa > Chordata > Mammalia > Rodentia > Octodontidae > Octomys > Octomys mimax. The sequence goes on from NDGM011256605.1 coordinate 143, forward strand.
AAAAAAAAAATTGCTTCCTTTTTATCAGAATCCAATTGAAGTCCACCCATTTTATTAATCCTATGATTCTCTGAATGTAGAACATTTCCTGTTACCCAAACATGTTTTTAAATAAACCTTCTGCAGTAATTTTTCAAATAATTGATTCCCAAGGCTTGCAATGTTGTTCACATTATGTATTAAAGGTTGGTTCTTCACGTAAAAATTTTCCTCCATTCCTTGTACTTCATATGATCTGAAAGTTAAAAGAAAAATCTTCACTTCATCTTGGGATGAAGTTGTCAATCTATATAATTAGATTCCTTTAATATTATTGTACAGTCAGTATGTGCAGATAAGAGGCTTCGTGTTCAGTGGTCCTCCCTACATGTTGACTGTTGCCTTTATCCAACCTGAGTGGTCAACTAAGCCAGGAATATCACTGGGCACAATGACTTTGAAATCTCCACTTTTTGTAGGATGAAGTTAGATTGCCGAGTTCCTAAAGTCCTGTATTAGTGAGGGTTCTCTAGATTAACAAAATCAATATAAGAAACATATGTAATTATAGAAAGAAATGTGCTTTGCAGAGTCGGAAGCGGAAGAGTAACAATGGCTGTCTGTAGGATCTGAGGTGGAAGAAACTGGACATTGTGCACCACAGAGCCAAAGAATGTAGCAGGGTTGAAGGTTGGAGGACTAGGAACTCAATGTAGAATTGCCAGTCCAAGCTGAGGAGTCTGCATTGGAATGCTGAAGAGTCCCTCCTGGAAGGAGAACAGTATTCAAAGGCAAGGGTGAAATCTTTATTTCAGACTCAAGCTCATAGCGTCATCTCTAGACCTTAGAATAGTATGTCTGCTAATGTGTTCAAAGGTACTGAGGCTATGACAAGCTGCTATGTAGTGAGATGTCAGGAGAAAAACTATGAAATATTTTCTAACCTTGAAAATATGTAGTATTTTTGTACCTAGAATATGGGATTGCTTGCAGGAACACTCAATGTCTTAGTTACTTTTTCCTCAATGCTGAGACAAACTTCCTGACACCCACAGTTAAAGGAGGAAATGCTTATTTAGTTCATAGTTTGTAAAGGTTTCAGTCCATAATCAGTTGGCTCTGAAGCAGGGTGCATATTACGGGGCCAACAATTCATGGTCGTAGAAGACAGCCAAGTCGAAAAGAGCAAAAGAGGCAGAGGAAGCCTCTTTTCTGCCCTTATCCTGTAAGCAGATTAACCACCCTAAGGCTGGTATAATTCACATCTTCTCCATGCCCTCCTCTTGAACAGGCTGAGGATATTTAAAGAAAATAAGGACCCTGGCCCACAACTAAGTCAAGCTGGAAATACTGTAACTCTGTTTCCTGAGGTGAAGGCATGGGAATAAGAGGTTCAGGGTTAGGAAGCTGTCTTTCAAAATCCTGCCCCGTGACTTCCTGAGGCTTTGGGGGCAACCTTAAAAAGAGTTTTAAGTCATTGTTAATCTTTTTTTTTTCCAGAACCGGGGATTGAACTCAGGCCCTTGTGCTTGCCAGGGAAGCGCTTATTCCAGTGAGCCATCTCCCCAGCCCCAGTCATTGTTAATCTTGTGTTACAGTTTCTTTCACAATCTTATCTCTATATTACATTAACATTTTTCATCTTTAAGTTCAAAACAATAAAAGATCCTAAGTATCAGTTTCTCCAAAGCTCATAATTTCACAAAGATTCCAAAACCTGAAACAATAGAGCAGCTATACTACTATCCATTATATAGACCATCAGCTCTTCAGCTATCTCCTCATTTCTTTAAGGCTGTGAATAAAAGTGAACACTAGGTCTCAAGCATAAAACTACAAAATAAAGGAGGAAAATGATTTGTACTAAAGCAAAGTCACAGAATATTTTAAAGGGTGCATGTCCTATCTGTACTGAGATGATTTTAATGTAAATTTTTAATGCAGTTGATGAGATTTCTTGTCGAAAATGGTTAGAATGAGATTTCTACTAGGTTTGTTATTAGTAAAGAGAAAATCATTTTTACATTAACATTGGCTGAGATGCCATATATTAAGCATGTAATTTCCTTACAGAAGTATATCTGTTAATGTAGATATAGTGTAGGAAAGTTTGGAAAATTGAGAAATGTTAACAGAAACCTGGGGGAATGGTGGCACACACCTGCAATCCCAACACTTGGGAGGCTGAGGCTGAAAGATTTCTGCAAGAGAAAGGACAATCTGGGCTACAAAATGAATTAAATACCTGAACTTAGTGAGTTCAGTATGCCTGCACTGCACATTGAAAGCTTGCCTCAAAAACGACCCACCAAAAATGTTATCAGGGAATACAAAACATCAGAATAGCTATAATCACATTTCTAACACAAGGCTGTTTATGTATTTCAGGAAGAAAAGTAAGTGGTTTTTAATCATGACATTGACTATAAAGGGAGGTTCAAATGAAAGTGGAAATGATTAAAACTAAAGAACTATAGATATAGGCTATGAGATAAAATATTTGTGCTTTCTTTATGAATCATTTTGTAAGTTTGAATGCCTTAACTTTCACTGTGTATCCAGGGTCTGACATGCAAGTCTCAGAGAGCTGTTTTGTCTGCAGACATAGGTCCTTTTAAAAAAGGTAGACTGAAAAAAAAAAAAAAAAGAAAAGAAAAATCCATAGGTTGAAAATTGTGTATCCTGCTGAAATTAATTTGAGTAATTTGGAGAAATGTTTATGCATTGCAACAGTGTCAGAGATGTGTATCATTACCAATTGACCTGCTCCTGTGGTGAGCAGAAAGTGGAGTGAAAGAGCTTTCTCAGAATGAAGTCCTTCACCATAGGGACTCTATTAAGTCTTTCTGAGCAGTGGGTCTCATGAATAGGTGGCCTTTTCTATGGTGCTAAGTGGCTTCCTAGAGACTGCATGAATTTATGAGACTACAGCTGTAATAGCAAAAATAATAACATGGTTTCTATTTGCTTCAATTGATTTTTGCAACTTATTATATTTTGTTTGTATAATCACAAATTACAGACTTAAAGTACACAAATATGCTTATGAATGGTAGGAAAATATAATACTTCTAGAAGAAAGAAAATGGAATCCTTTGATGAAATTAATATTGTTGCATTGCCCATTATAACCCAAATCCATGACAAGCATTTTTATTTTAGTTTTATTTATATTTCTTTCTCTGAAATCCTTGTTGTTTATTTCTGTGTGCTACCCCCTTGGTCCAGGACATGCACTTGTTGGAAGCAAAGTTTCAACCTTGTTCAGGTTGCATTTTCACTTTCTTTTTAAAAGTATTTTTTGTGTTTGTTAGTATACATTTGCAGTACATAAAGTTTATGATCATGTTGAAGAGTGGATACATGTACATACTACTGGTTGTTCCTTTTTTAAAATCCTCCTTCCCTCCCCTCTCCTCCCTCCTTTCTCCAATTCCCCTATCCCATTTTTCAATGTCGTTGATATGGTCACTCTTAGCTCACAGGTGGCACATAGTGTTCACGTTAATTAGTTCACTTGTTTCCTGTGCATTGCGCATCTGTATTCTAGGTGTATCTCCTTCTCCTCCACCTCTTCCCTTGCACTTTTTTCTCTTGAATCACTTTTCTATTTTAATAGATCTATCTTCTTGTCCTTTTCTATCAATTCTTTATTATTCTCTTTGTACTTTGCCTCACTCAAATGAGAGATGCCATATCGTATTCAACCCTTGTGTGTCTGCTTAATTTCAGTCAACACTATATTTTCCAGGTCCACTCATTTTCATACACATGCCTCAAATCTGTCATTCTTTATAGTCAAGTAGTGTTTCATTCTATATGGATTCTAAATTTTTTTATCCTAATTATTGGTTGATGGATATACATGTTCCTTCCAGTGTTTAGCTATTAAAAGTTGTATTGCCATATATTTTTTTTTTTTTGTGCATGTGTCACTGTAGTATGATGTGCTAAGCTCTTTGGGAAGTTACCTAGCAGGGGGACTACTAAGTCATGTGGAATTTCTAATTTCAGTCTTTGAGAAATCTTCATGCTGATTTCCAAAATGGTAACACTAAGTTTACCTTCTCACTAGCAACAAAGGAGGGTCACTTTTGATATCACAGTTTTGCCAGCATTTTTTATCGTTTCATATCTTAATGATTGTCATTCTTTCTGGTATATGATGGAATTGTTGCATTGTTTTAATTTGTATTTCTCTAATGGCCAGAGATGCTAAATAAGCATTTTTCCTATATATGTTGACTATTTGTACTTCTTCCTCTCTGATATGTCTGTTCATTTCTCTTGCCTATTTCTTGACTGGATCTTTAATGGTGGTTGGTTTAAATTATTTTAGCTACTTGTATATTCTAAATATTAAATCTCTATCTGAGGAATAGCTGGAAATTTTGTTTCCATTCTGCAGATTGTCTCCTTACTCGGCTGACTGATTATTTTGCTGTAGAGAAGCTTTGTAGCCTGATATAATCCCATCTGTCGATTTGGTTGTTCTTTCTTGTACAGTTGATGTTCTTTGTTTTCTCTTTGAAAGATCACTTGTATGATTGCTCAGTCACTAGCTCAAGGTATATTGAACTCACTTGAAGAAAAAGTCATTTATAATATAGGCTCTTTATTTAAATTTAAAATATTACATTATAGCAATCAAAATATATTTAGGTGACTAGCAGTTGCTTATATCAAAAGGAGAATATTTACATAATTAATCTTGTTTTTCTTAATTTACTTTTGACTTTTCTGAATTCAGTAGGCTTTGTATATGAAAAATAGTCAAGTTCTTTTTTAAATTTAGTTAATCATTGTAGATGTCCCTGGCAAGCGTTTAAAGACTTTAAAAAGTGAAATATTTGTATAAATAGCCTACTGTTTTCATTTTCAGCTCATTTGAAACACTTAGTCCCCTTGTTTTCTTTCTGAATCCAGTTATACCTTTCTTTATTTTTAGATTAATACAAATTACTGAATAAATGATATCATATCTTCAGCATTTTGTAAAATTTTCACGAAGTATCTTTTCATAGAATTTGACTTATTTTATTTTTTCCCTTCTAAGGCTTAAGTCATACAATTCTCTTGTGTGCTGTCTTACGTATTTTCTTTTTATTACACTACCTAAACATTCTCCTTTGTCCCTCCAGCCCACTAGTTTTTCTGTTCACTTAATCTTTCTTTGCTAAGCCTCGTCTCTTACTACACTCATTTAATTTTGTTTTTTGCTCTAGTGCACATGGTCAGCAAATGTTCTACCTCTGAGCCCCAGCCCATTAATTTAATTGGATTTCGTTTTATAATTTTATTTTAGTGAATTTATTGTATATTCTATTGAATCAATCTATAAGCAAATCATTCACAAATATTTTCAATTCCATGTGCACTGTTACTGAGTTTGTTTTGTGTTTGTAAAGTGTGTGCATGTGTGCATATGCACACATCCATATTTGTGTGCTTGCTTGTTTATTGGGTACTTTGTAATTTTGAATTAAATACCCTTCTTTCTATATTGTAAATAGTAGAAAATTTTATGGTGTGACTTTCCTACTGAGACCATCATTTCTTATGATAGGCAGATAAATTTCAGAAGAAACTTTTAATTCAGTGTGTGTTCACCTGTTTGCTGGAGTTGACCTTTTATGAGGTCCTACTCATCTCTGTTTATAGCTCTCTAGAATCACAGATAGGAGCTATCAGGATTAATGGGTGTCTTCTCTTTTAGCAAGTCCTGGATTAAATTTTGTTGTTGCTTTAGAGCATAAGTTTTAGTGGCATTTCACTTTTCTTCAGAATATTCTTGCTTAATTTTTAGGCTCTTTTTTGGTGCAGGTTAAGAATTCCTGTACAGTAAGATAAAATTGTTGACCATTAGATTCATTTCCTTGAGTATCATTTCTTAAATAATTATTAGTTTATGTGTCCCGATGGCTTCAGTAACTCTAAGACTGTTTTCTACTTCTTCATTCCTGCCTAGTATCTTCTCACTGACTTTCACTGTTTCTGTCTACTTTCCTGGAATTATATTAATTATTATAAACTGTTTCAAAAGAAAATTGGTTTCTGGAGTGTAATATCACCTCTTCTAAACTTGCTAATGTTCATATCAGCTTCCTGATTCCTGATTGCCTTATCATTCCATCAGCTTCTCCAAACTGATATTTTTCTAGCATATGATGTCTGGATTTTCAAAGAATCCTGGATTGGAGCATTGGCCTGCTATAAAACAGTATGAAAGGTCTCAGAGAAGTCTCTAGAAAAAGTTTATTAAATAAAAATCCTATTTTTACTTTCTATTTCTTCTTTCTATTCTTTAAAAAAAATTTATTGATTTATTTGGTACAGAGTCTCGCTACACAGCACAGATTAGTGGTGATCCTCCCATTTCAGTCTCCCAGCTCTGGGATTACAGACATGTGTCAACATACCTAGTTTTGGTGGCAGGCATGACATGCAATAATGGGGAACAAACCAGGTCCTCACACTTGCCAGGTGGGTGTTCAGACTGCTGAGCTATCTCTCTAACCCTTCTTCTATTCTGATGGTACAAATTTGTAGAAGCAAAGCAGGGTGAAAACAAATTTTTTCCCATTGAGATGAATCAATCACATAAACTTGTTTCTCTCTTCTGCTTCATTGTTTATTCAATGATGATATTGAAAGCCAAGGCCTCTCATGCGCTAGGCAAACTTTCAACCATGGTGTGATCCTACAACCCCAGTAGCACTTAGTTTTCTAACTGTATCTCTTCCATAAATACAAAATTAAAAGACTCTACAATTCACTAAGCATAAAATACTCTTATTTCTTTAGCCATTTTCTATCTCAAGTCCTTGAAAATGATGCTTAAGTTCTTTAATAAATATTAAAAATGTGTACCTGTTATTAATTCAATGTTAATTTACTTATGCTACAAATAAAATCATTGTGCACTGAATTTATTTAAAGCCTTATCTTCTTGTCCTTCTTCTAAAGTTTTTAGTTGTCTATTACTAGAAGTTAGATAGATGAAAACCAGTCCTTTTGTTTATACAGCCTTCTACATTCTGGCGTAAGAGTTAGGCACAGAGCATATGTGATGTGGTCTCCTCCTCTTGTTTATTCTTTTTATTAGGTACTGGGAATTGAACCTAGTGTGTTTTCACTGAGCTATATCATCCACCTTGTTATTTATTAGAGTTATTATTTTATTCTTGAGCTAGGGTCTCCCTAAATTATACATATTGTGTTAGAACTTGGAGAGATGCTCTTCCCTTCATTTAAGGTTACAGGTATTCACCACCACCACACCTAGCTTCATATTTCCTCTTAAAATCAGATTTCTATCAGGCATTACTTTCCCACAAGCCAAGTATATTTGTTGCTTACCACCCAAAGAGATAGAAATAGATGTGCTTGCTTATTATCTACTAATATTTCAAAGCACTTTAAAGTGTTGCATGAGAAGGACCTTGATGATGTACGAAATAGATCATAAAGATATTTTCAAGGGAATACAACCACAAGCATAAATAATTTTAAGGGAATACAAAATATTAAGCAGTGGTACAGTGACTTTATGGTTGTCTTCAGATTGGAGCTTAATAATGTTCTAATATAGATGGTAGTCTACCAGTATCTTTTTACAAAGTTGAATCTATTTAAATATGCACTAATGCATTCCTTATCATTCCAAATAATAAAATAAAATGATAAACAAAAGTCTCCAATCTCAACATAAGGCAGGTGTTTGTATTTGTGTAAGCTCAATATTCAGAAGACACAGTTATCATGCATTAATAAAATACTCATTGAACTGTTTGAAAACAATGTATTTGTTTCTTCTACTATGATTTATAATATAACATTTCTTAGTAATTAACTTTTTTTACTCTTTTATTTATTTATGTATTTGGTACAGGTTTTCACTATGAAACTTGGACTCCCCAACTCTGGGATTACAGGCATGTACCACCATGCCTCATTTTGGTGGCCAGTATGACCTGGCATGGCATACAGTACTGGGAATTAAACTGGGTCCTTACACTTGCCAGGTAAGCTCTTAGATTGCTGAACTATCTCCCCAGCCTTTGGTAATTAACTTTTTTATTAATCATTTTCTCATCACTGGGACAAAGCACTTGACATGCACAACTTAAAACAGATCTATTTTATCTCAAGTTTCAGTGGGTCCAGGGCATGATAGATATGCTTTCAAGGTCAAATATCAATGGAGTCTTTGTTCCTAACCTAAAACTTCTTGAGCCTGGCCTTTATGGTCTTTATTGCTATCAGCATTTTTGTCTTCTGGCACTGACCAGTAGCACATGTCTAACACTACTCACCACATTCTATGGCTTCAATTAGCCCACCTTTCCAAACTTTTCTAAAACTCCAGTTCTGAATGTTTCTGAGATAGCAGGTCAGGTATAGTCATAAAAATGACCCGATTTGTCTGGTAACACAATGTGCATCACCCACTTTTCAATGACTGGGACAAGATACCTAATCCCCACAAATTAAATAATAGAGGTATATTTTAGCTCACAGTATTGATAAATTAAGTCCATGGCCAGCCATTTCCAAGGCAGAAAGGGCAAAGAACAGAATGGTGGAGGGAAGCTGTGCACAGTGGGGCAGCTGGAAGCAGAGAGGAAGCGTAGGGCTGAAGCTCAAAGTACACGGGCCCATCTGCGTCCCTGGAGAGCTGCCTTTTCCAATGAGGACCTACCCCCAAATATGAGAATGTAGGGAAACAACTTTTTATTAAAAATATTGTATTCTAAGTATTTACTCCTAGATAGAGAACATATTAATTCAAATAAAATAGAGACATTTTCAACTTCTAGGGGTTGAGTACCGACAAAATTTACCTTGGATATTTAGAAATAATTCTTACTCATAATAACAAACTCATGAAAAACTATGATTTCTATGTGTCTATAAGTAAAAAAAAAATAAAGAGAAAACAACTCAGTTCTCTGGTGATAAAGTGATGACATGTTATTGTGATGAAAGTCATTCTTAACATTCCCATAGATGTAACGTCATGAAGGACAAATGTATCCTTTACTAACATAATATGTAGATAATTCATGAATCCACATTTTGAAGACTTTGTTAAATCTAAGTGAACAAATGTTCCTGTTTTCAGATGGATCATACCTTCATGTCTACCGCGTGCTTCCACACATGTTAATTGCTGTCTAAAAGCACAGAAGAAGTGACATTGCAGTACAATCAGCATAGTTGGGAGGACACATTATTTTCCACTGAACATATGTTTCACTTGTGTGAATTCCAATTTCTTTATGCAGAAGTTGTATGAATTATGTAAGGCCATGTCTTGAATACCAGCCTAACTGTCTGCATATTATTAATATGCGATTAAATGTTGACTGAGCTAGGGCCCAGACGAGAAGATTCTCAATGAAATAATAAGGACACCAAATGTGCCTTATGCACTGGAACTAAACTAAGAACACTTTGATTTTCAGACACCATTATAAAGCATTTTAAGGAGAAAGTCACATAGAATATAAGGCTTATTTACTGGTTTTATTATAGCTTGAAATTACTCAGATCCAGTATTCAAAAAAATTTCCTGTGACATGAGTATGCCTGGAAAAATCATCTTCAACATTAATTCTGGTGAACTGCTGAACTTTGTTAATATTTTTTGCAGTCTTCTATTTAATTTTAATAAATTGCAAGGTCCTGGCAGCACAGCGAAGTCTGACGATGGAAAGCCTGAACGGGTCAGAGGAAAAGGTGGCCTGCCAATGCAAGCCTGATAGAACACTAACCAGAAAATCAGACAGGAAAAGCAGTTAAAAAAATATTGTGACTGTCTTTGATCATCAGCTGGTTGAGAAGTAGTAATATGACAAACAGGAAATTACAAAGAATAACTATTTTGACTGTTCTGGAAATAGCGACATAGGTAGCCACATTTCAAAATGAAGCTGCATATTTTCCTAGAATTTAAAGAAAAAGTCTCCAGATGTCTAAACACTCGACTCAATGCTGCTTTTATTTGGAATTTGGCACGTCTTCAGAACACTAATAGTCAAGTTTAGCTGTAATGCTTTTCCCAGCCTATTTACATAATTTCATACATATTTTATGATTTAGAATTACATTTTTAGTAGTAACCCTATCTAATTTTAGGTGTTCTGAAAAATAGAATATTTTTGCATGAATTATTTCATTGCTTCTCAACAAACTACTTTGAGAATGAACAATAATTATACGTGTTAAAAACTATGAGGAAAAGAGTGAAGAGAAATTTAAATAATGGTATCATTTAATCTTCTAATAATTATCTCAATATAATTGGACCATTCTCTATCAAATAAAAAAATACACCTAGAAAAGGAAAATAAAATAGTCTCTTATTCATAGATTTCATGACAAAATGTATATTAGTGTTAGAATTTATCAATACTCTCTAAAGAAAAATTGTTTTATGCATATGCTATAGCAGTTTAGACATTGTAGCACACAATTGTATGATAAAATCTCTACCAAAAAATGTTTTGTATTGGGATGGAGATATAGCTCAGTAGCGTAGTACCTGACTGAAAATCACAAGATCCTAAGTTCTATACCCAGTAAGAAGAAGAAGAAAGAGGAGGAGGAGGAGGAGGAGGAGGAGGAGGAGGAGGAGGAGGAGGAG
>NDGM011256623.1:0-12374 GCA_002564305.1 Octomys mimax
GAACTCAGGCCCTTGTGCTTGCCAGGGAAGCGCTTATTCCACTGAGCCATCTCCCCAGTCCTGCTTCTGTTTTAACAATGCTGCAATTTTAATACCTGTTAGAAAATGAGACACTTTCAAACTAATGAAAAACACCATCCACTAAGGTTTGCAGCGTACTTACCATAATTTAGTGAATTTCTCCAATTTTCAGGCTTCTATGTGCATGAGTGAACTAATTGCACCCAGTCCACTCCCTACACAAGTTGATTCTGAGAATCAAATGAGATAATATATTAATTACAAAAGCAGATAACCAATGGCATTACTTTTTCCCCAGTTATTCCTGGGGAGCCTCACACTAAGCAATACCTTGATTACTAATATACAACCTAAAATAGAGAAAGCTATGAGAGTTCATGGCTAACACAGTTGGGAAGGCAGTGGTGAGGTGTAACTGCCCCCAGGGAATCGAGCCGTCATCTCTATAGCAACCACTATGCATTCTATGTGTGCTTTGCATATTAAAGCACTTTACCCTCACAATAATCTGTGAGGCATTGCTATAATTCTCTTTTCAGTTTGTGTGAAACAATGATTTAGAACTTGGATTAAGTTATCTAAGACTTGACAACCAGAGGATATAACATTCATGCTCATTTATTTAGTTATTCATTTCATAAATAATTATTGAACACCTACTAGCCCATTGTTTTCAGCACTGGACACACAGTAGAAAAACAAGGGCTGGGGAAATGGCTCAGTAGAATAAGCACTTGCCTGGGAAGCACAGGGGCCTGAGTTCAATCCCTGGTTCCACCGAGAGAGAGAGAGAGAGAGAGAGAGAGAGAGAGAGAGAGAAACAAACTTGTGCCTCCCAACAGCTTACATTCTAGTGGGTGAAATAGAAAATAAACAGCATACAATTTTATAGATAGACACTGATGAGTTCCCACAGAAATAAATGATGCACAGAAGATAAATAGAAAGGAATGAAAGTTGAAATTCTAGGTAAGATAGGCAATGATGTCCTCATTGTAAAAAACATTAACATTGTTTATTAGATATCCAAGTGTATTTGTCAAGGAGATCATGAATGCATAATGGCGATGTGGGTAACTGTGTGAAAGTTGTAAGGGAATTTGACATGCAGACATCTCAGGAAAGAATTCTTACAGGAGCCAACTAGAAAAATCCTGAGACGATAGTTTGGTATGATGGAAGCTATGTAAGGAAAGGAGAAAACAGTGACAGTGGAATGAGACAGTAATGAGTGAATCACCAGACACATATGAGCTTGTAGGTCATATTCAGGTCTTTGGCATTCAGTCCTAATAATAAAATGAAGTTTTAAACCTAGAAAGTCATATTTTAATAGATCCTTTATTCTTACTATGATGATAGTGACCAGAAAAGAGTAAATAGGGAAACTAGTTAAAATGGTCTTCAACAATCCAAACCACAAAAGATAACAATGTGTTTAAGTGTGATAACAATAGGGAGGAGATAACTTTTCAGGTTTCCAATATTTTTTTAAAATTTACTAAAAATTAATTTTCTTCAGTAATAAATTAACCTTATCTTACTATAACATTTATGTTATAAGCTTTTTAATTTTAAAACTTTTTTGTTTTGTAATAATAATGACCTAAAGACAAATTTTGCAGCTGTACAAATTTTGTGCCCTTTTGTTTTTCTTGTTTTCATTTTTAATTAGTACATGCTTACATTACATAAAGAGTACATTCCTTGTGGGGAGTTGGTACATGAACATAATACATAGTAATTATTTTTTAATCCCCTTTCCCACCTCTCCCTAGAGCCAGAGAAAAAGGCAATCTCAGATTGAATGTGAGACATAACAGAAAGAAGTTTAAAATGACAACGTGTCAAAGTCTGGGAACCAGAATTCTGAATTGCCCTTAATTTTGTGGGAAAAGTATCAGGGACTTTGATTTGTACGTAGTTAAATTCGATCATCTTATTAGACACTCATGTGTACTTGTCAAGGAGAAAGATGTATCAGTCTAGAGTTTGAAGGAAGAGCCTGGGTTAGAAGTAAATTTGGAAGCCATAAGTATATAAATAGAATTCCAGATCTCTTTGATTCTCAGATGTTAACGGCTGGAAGCAATTCTCAATTGTATTTTTACATGTCTCAAATTATAGCTTACTATAAAGAGAACAATCAGAAGAAAATAACAGGAAGAGAGGTAAATACACATCTTCAACAATCCAGACAAGAGAAGGTCTTTTTGTCTAGCAAATATCCTTGGGAATAAGAGGGAGTGTTCGCTGCTACGTCAGACAGTATATTTGTTTCCTGAGCAATATAAAATAAGGGCAGTGTTTCCCCAAGAAGCAAAGGTTAGTTAAAACAAGTTGCAGCTCTTTATAAGACTGGTTTCTGATGTAATCTGGATCATTAGCATCACAGAAAAGACCATGTGTTACAGTGGTGATGGCAAACCTAAGATGTTCATGCTATTTGTTTCTCTTCGAAGACAAAGATAGAAATGTATAAGTTGTTTTGTTTTTTTTCCTAAACTAAGACCTTGATTTTCTGGTTTCATTGCAGTGTTGGCACTTGGAGATAAATAAATGGATTTGGGGGCTTTCATTTGGGAACTCAGTCTGTAAGACTTTTGCCATCACTTTGTTAGAGAATCGGTCAGATGTGGTGTGTTACGGCTATGTCTAGATGTCCCCTCAAAGCCTAGTGCAGTCATAAGTGGAGTTGTTTCAGAAGTGAGTGAATCTGGTATGTGTGATTGATTCATGGTGCAGTGATAGGATTAAGGGTGCTAGGACTAAGGGTAAGTGATTCCAAACCAGTCTGCTGATAAGTCTGGTACCATCCTACTCCCAGTAGCCTAGATAGACTATAAAAGGGGTAGAAAAAACCTTCTAAGCTCCCTTATTGTTTTTGCTATCTTCTCCCTACCCTGAACTGGTTCTCCTCTGCCAGGCCATCCTGCCTTAGAGACAGCCAACTATGGATTGAAGTCTCTGCAACTGTGAGTCAAGGAAACCTACTGCATAACTTGTGGGTGTGGGGTATTCTGTCTTAGCAGTGAGAAAAGTAATGAAGAAGTGGAGGAAATGCAGAAGATGGAGACTAGTGGGAAGTCTTGGCCAGTCAGAGTAGTACATTGGAGAGACTATAGAAAGCTGATCCGTTTCTCTTTTGTTTTTTGCTTCTGGGCCACCATGAGATAAGTGATTTGATCTGCCACACACTTGCCAATCAGACATGCTACAAGCTGAAAAGGAATGGGGGCAGCCAGTGATGGACTGAAACTTTCAAAACCATGAGCCATGATGAACCTTCTTGCTTTTTAGGTGATTGTCTCAAACATTTTGACTGGGTAACAGAAAACTTTCTCAAATACAGCATGCTGTGGCTATACACATTGTGTGCAGTGTCCACTACAGCCCTGTGTAACACCCTTAGGAAATGAAGGCAGGGCAAGAGAAATGGTTAGAGTTTAGAGCTGCAGTTACCCACAGAAATCTCATGTGTTCCCAGATGAAACTTAGAAAGCAATTAGATCCTTGTGGCATTATATTCATCAGTGAATTAGTCCATCAATAAGTTGATGTACTGGTAGAGATGAAGCCAGTTCAAAGAGGTGAATCACTAGCAGCTGTATGACTTGGAAAAATATGGTCCTTGGCTCAACGCCTCCCTTTCAGCTTTCTGGCTGCTATGGTATGATCAACTACTCTCCATCATGAAACCAGGAATGAAATAAATCTCTCATACTTTAAGAGGTGAGTATTGAATTTTTACCCCAAGAACGGGAAAATAACTAGTTCATACCAGGAGTGACATTGTGGCTATGACTGTATTTGACATGTGACTCAGATGCATTTGGAAATGGTTTCTAAGAGGAGTTTGGAAAAGTTTTGAGATTCAGGGTAGTGGAACCCTCAAATGCTGTAAACAAGCATAATCAAAACTCAGAAAACCATAATGCTAATGGAAATAAAGACAATAAAGAAGAGGGTCATGAAATTTCAGGTAGAAACTGGACTACAAACCATGTGTTTTGTTTTTCTGGCAAAGAATCTGTCTGCTTTGTCCATGTCTGAAGACTCTGCATGAGGCTGAATTTAACGGCAGCTGGCTACTTAATCCAGCAAGGAAAATGTTAAGGAAGCCCACTATTCAATAGACAGAATGAATACTCTGGTTGCTGTTAGCCAGATTGACCTTGAGATTCATTAGAAAAAAATAGAACAAAACGATGTGAAAATTGTGCATTTTGGGCCAGAAAAGAAGTTTGTATAAAGTTTGAGGGGGGGAAAAAAGGTAGCTGCTAAAAACAGCTCATGAAGAGAAGTTAATTTCTTTGCATGCAGACGGTAGAAAAGATGCCTTGAGAGAATCTTAGAAAATTGCCCAAATCTATTCCTCTTAGGCTTAAGAGTATACGAAAGTAAATTTATTTGAAAGTAAAGAAAAGAACTCCAGGGCACTTTACATACTCAAAGCTGCCTAAGGAAGTAAATTCCAAATTCAGAAATCCAGCCACTTGAAGCCCACTGCAGCCACGGTCTTTGACACTCAGCTGCTGCTCAAGCCGGCAGAAGACCTTGGCATCACTCACTTGGGGCTATTTTTCAAGCATACAGAAAGCAAATATTATAGAGCCATGTAGACTTCCACCCTGATTTCAGAGGAAGGTCTGGGAGGCCAAGCAACATGCCCTGAGAAGCAGATATATGAAGCAGTGAGAATAAAACTGCAAATATAGTAGAAACCTCAAGAAGTTGGAGATGTCAGGAATATGGAACATCTGTTGATGAAAACTGGGCAAAATGAGCAGGGCCAGTCCAAGATAGAGATCATATGGACAGCAACAAGAGGCTCTTTAGGGACTGGGCTGCCCATGTTCTTTGGAACACATCTCTTAACATGAACTGCTGGGTATGGAGCTATAGGATTCAATGTTTGCCCTCCTGGATTTCAGCCATGCTCTACTCTGATTCCTTTCTAGTCATCTATTCCTCCCTTTTGGAATATGTTTATTCTCTGTCTTTATATGTTACAAGTATTTAACTTTATTTTTTTAGTTTTCAAAACCCAACAGCTAAGTTTTCTCAAGTATAAGATATGAATTTGGAGATAGAATTTTGAGCAATGGTGGAACTGCTAAGATGTTGCTAACTATTAGAAGTGGCCTGGGTTGGGGAGATGGCTTGGCAGTCTAAGCACCTGCCTGGCAAGCACAAGGACCCAAGTTGTACTCCCAGAAACATGTGCACTAGCATGCCTCCCTGGCCTCAGAACACGGGGCCCACCTGTCAGCCCCAAAACCAGGTGTGGTGGAACATGCCTGTAATCTCAGCACTAGAGAGGCTGAGACAGGAGGATCACTTCTAGTCCAAGCTGAGTCCAAGCTGCGTAGCGAGACCCTGTATCAAATAAATAAATAGATAAATAAATAAATAAAATTTTTAAAAATGGACTAAGTACAGTTGTATAAGATGGAAATAAGCCTTTTGGGGAATGGGGCAAATATTACGGATATGGTTTAGATCTAAAATATCCTTCAGAATTCTCATTGGCTCATAGGTGGGGGTTCTAGGTGATTGGATTATGCAAAAGGTATACTGTGAGGATCACAGGGTTTCTGGAGAGGTAGGTCGCAGAGGGAGTGGCTGGGAAGTGCATACTCCATCCTGCTTTCTTTCCTACCATCACGGACTTTCATTTCCAGTCTCTCACATGGCTTTCCATTTCTTTGGCCAGATTTATAGAAGTATAGGAAGTGATTTGATTTAGGAGCTGAAGTCATAGCTGCTTGCTTAAGGACTACTAGACCACTTAATAATAACTACTTCTATCTTATGTTACATGGAAAAATAGTACTTAATACTGGAAGACTAGGTAAGTGGTCAAAGAGGGCAGAGATAGAATAGAAAGAACGTCCCATACAGAAATAGCAGTATATGTAGAGGTCCATAGACCAGAAAGCTAATATAAATGTTAAGGGAAACTATGACTGAGATGTCTAAGGCCTTCCCTATGAGATATTCCAACACTATATTACAGACACCTGTACAAGGATAAAACTTCTGTTATTAATATTGCTTACATTAAAACACTTCAAAAATAATAATAAAGAATCTTATTGATTTACAAAGCCTGAACAGACAAATTGAGTTAGAGAACAGTTACAAAAACACCAGACCAAAGAATAATAAAAATCATTACATAAATACTTCAGTAAGAAAAGCCTTTACCCAAATACTTCAGTTCAACAGAGTTAAAGTAATGAGAATGCAGGATTAAAGAAAGTGAGTTTCAGGGAATGACAGGATGTGGTTCAGGAGCCTTTTATGGTCTGCTCTGAAGGGAGATTAACTTGTCTTAAAGATTAACAGAAATCATTGAAAATTTTATGAGAAAGTCAGAGACATGCTCCAATTTATATTTAAAATTCCTCTTATACTACGGGAAAAGACTGGAACAGAAGAATTGAGATGGAAGTAGATAAATTAGTCAGACAATTGTACTAATCTATGTAAGACATGATAAAGTCCTATGAAAAGGAATCAGCAAAGAAGAGTGAAAGAAGTAAACAAATTTAAGAGATATTTAGGAGGGAAGATCTATTGTCTTTAAGTTTCAAAAAAATAGGGGGGCAGGGATATAGCTCAGCAGCATAAGAGCTTGCCTGGCAAGGTCTTGAGTTCAATCTCTGGTACAGCCAAAAATAAAAAATAAAAACCCTAAATTTCAATAAAATAATCCCAATTATAAATAATATAATTAAAAATAATTTGGGATCTTTATAAGAAGAATGGAGATAGGTATATATGTTAGGGATATTCTAGAAACAGAACTAATAGGACATGATTGAGCTAAACCAGAAGAATGATAGCTAGATGGATGGATGGATGGATGGATAACATAAGGGGTTATGGGGGCTGAATATCCTCACAATCGTCCCTCTCTAAGCTGGAAGCTTGGAACGCTAGTAGCATCATTTCAGTCCAAACCTAAAGTCCTAAGATTCACAGGAGACAATGGGATAAGCCCACTTCTATGTCTGAAAGCCAAAGAAACAGGAGTGTTGAAGTCCAAAAGTGGGACAAATGGCCTTCCTCAAGGAGAGAAAATAAATTCCCACTTTGTCCCCTTATATATTGTGTTCAAGCTCACACTGAGTTGGATGATGTGTGCGCGCACACACACACACACACACACACACACAGTGGTGAAAATCATTTATTTAATTTATCAATTCAAATGTAATCTCTTCCAGAAATAATAAGCTCACACCCTGATATATTTTATTACCTATCTGTGCCTCCCTAAACACAATCAAGTCAGCACATAAAATTACCTGTCAAAGTATGTTTGTTACATCTCTGTTCATATTCACTTTGTGTTGACTTTTCCAATAAGCTGGTTTTTTTTTTTCTATTTCATGGGTCAAGCAGCAGCCTTGATCATTTTATATAGCAACAATTATAGCAGGAAGTAAAAGGAAAAGTAGTCTGCATCTCTTTCTTTTATCAAATCAGAGAAGAAAATTTTCCTAGGAGCTTTTAAGTAGATCTTCCCTAATATCTCGTTAATGAGAATTGAGTTTAATGTTTATACCTTAAGGTCAAGGAAAATTAAGAAAGAAATGTCTGGGCCTTTCATTTTGTGCAATGAGTGCCAGGTTCGCACAATACAGAGGGTTGGAATTTACTGTTAGAAAGAAAAACAACAGTGTCCCTCAGAGCCATTAAGAAGTGGAGACTGGGAAAAAAAATCAAAGTTCCTGCTTAGAAATTTGGCTTGGGCTACTAGCCAGATGATATTGCCATTCACTGAGCTAAATAATGAGGGAGAAATGGATTTGTGGTAGAGAATACCCCTGAATGTGAGTAGAAATCCCACTGCTCTGTTTTATGGCAGTTTAGAGCTCAAGACTGACAGTGAAGGTAGTTTGCAACAAGTGAAGTCTCAGTACAATTTCTGTCCAAAGGCAAATGATAAGATTAAAAGGGAGAATCTAGAAGGGATTTTGGAAACAGAGGCCCATTTGATCCACTAAAACAGAAAGTTCATGAAGGCAAGAAGGAAAGTATAAACAGAATAAATATTTAAATTGCAAGAAAAGTCAATGGTACTAAATGCTCACCAGTGGTCAAACAGAGTATAGAAAGAGTCATCTATTTTAGCAACAAATACATCATGGTAACCATGGTCAACAACAACAAAAAAGATGTAGAATGTTAGTTGTACAAATTTTTGCTGTTTGCATTGCACTGTTAATTTTGGAAGAAAGAGGACATGAGCCCATGGGGAGAGAGCAGGAAGACAAAGGAGTAAGAAGTACCTATAGTGGCCACACGATCCTCGTGTGCAGTTGTCAGGAAAGGCTCATGGGTCTGTAGAACCAGCACAGCCAGCATCCAAAGTCTAACGCGATCAGTTGAGCGTCGCTCTTCTTCTTAACCATAATACATTAGGGACCATTTCAACAGCTGTAACCTCTGAATAATACTTCTTCTTTATGAAGATTAATTTTTGATACTTATTTTCACTTCTCACAAAAAATGAAGAAAATGAAAATTTAAGGAATATCCCACCAAACAAAAATGCAAATGCAAATCCTATGCAAATGACCTCAATCAGAGGTGTGGCTCAATCCTAATTGTTTTATCTCTATTATTGTGCTTCGCTTTCTTATTTCTATAGTAAATCCTGTAAGTATGACAACTGTGCATTATAATTCATATTTTAACAAAAATTTATTTTAATATTTTATAGTTTTTTCTATCACTGTTGTTCTTTAGAAATCTATATAGAGCGACTTGCTGCCTATAAAAAGTGATACGAAAAATAAAATTGAATTTCTAAGAAAATGCAATGCAGTCAGCGTAGCCTGTCCTGTATCTGTTTCAACTGCGCCCTCTTGTGTGTGAGTGTTGTATAGCAGCTCTCTTTTTAAATTAAAATACTTCGGAACACTGAGCATGCTCTACATCTCAGGCTCAGCTGAGGATACAGCTGGTCCCAAATTTAAATCCCTAAATTCTTGTAAGTTATGTAGGACTTACTTTAATTATGCTAAAAATTAAATTGCATTTAAATGCCCCCTGTTTGAGTATTAGACATTTCAATACATAATACAAATAATTTTAACAACTAGAAAGGAAATACTAGCAATAATGGATTTGTTCTTCAGGCTTAATTTATTGATTGACTCTAACTGCTCCTTAACGTATAGTGGTAAATGTTTAACGTACATGACTTAGTTTTATAGCTGCTATTTACAAAGTTATATTCTTCAATATAAGACATGATGTTTAATTTTAAAGTTCGTATTTAATCTGAGTATTAGTTGCCATTGACAAGTCTCTAAGGCTAGAGTTTCACATTTTATGATGCCAGGATCCTTATTGCATTGCAATAAAAATCAAGAGATGTTTTATTCTATGTTATTAAAATTGAAATCCCCTAAATCTCATTATATGTTCTTACCACTTGCTTTTTATGATTGTTGTCTAAAGAAATCTGAAAATATCAGTGTCAATATAAAATCTTCAAGTTTTACCCTCTGACTTTGGTAGTTTTCCAAAGCAAGTTTTTTTTTTTTTTTATTATTAATTTAAAGGAACAGTGAGGGCCGGCCAAACATCTCAGCGGATTAAAGTGCCTGTTTAGGCAGGTGCAGGGGCCAGAGGTTCGATCCCCAGGCCTGCTGTGCCAGCCCTGCCATGCCAGCCCCACCCCCGGGACACCCTGAGAGGGCGATTGAGACTGGGTGTGGTGGCATGTGCCTGTAATCTCAGCTCTTGGAAGGCTGTAAACAGGAGAATCACTGAGTCTGATCTAGTAGTGAGACCCTGAACATCCTATAGACCCTTCCCTAAAAAAATACAAAACATAAAATAAAGTAAAATAAAATAAATAAAGGAACTATGGGGCCAGAGAGATAGCTCAGTGGCATAAGCACCTGCCTGGCAAGCGCAAGGTCCTGAGTTTGATCCCTGGTATCAGAAAACAAACAAACAAACAAACAATGATACAATTTGTGATGGCTTACATATAGATGATGTATTATGTGGCCCAGAATTGACCTTTTGATAAGCAATACAAATATAAGATGTAAAATGAAATAGGTGGATTGGATAGAATTCAACTCTAATGCATCACTTAAATCAATAATCTTTTCTTGCCTTTGATTATACAAAAGCTATTCCTTTTCTCTTAACAGATCATGACATCTCTGATTCAGAAAATTTCTCTTTCTTTGATAGCCGTGAAGTTCAATTAATCAATTAACTGCTCCTTCTGATTTTTACTGGATTGTCTTTATCTAGTTCAATGTTTACATAAAGGAGTTGTACTAGACTGGCTGGTTAATGAATTAAGAAGAAAAGCTTATCTAGCTAACAGCTTTGGACGCTGGGGCCCCACTTGGTGCTGGAGCCCCACTTGGTGGGCCTCGTGGCAGGTGTCTTCGTGGCAGGAGTGTGTGAGAGGGGTCACATGGTGAGACAGGGAGCCAGAAAGTGGGAGTGGCTGTACCCGCTCTTTTAAATTAATTCATTCTCATAACAACTAATTTCATCCTTGAGATTAGCATTAATCCCTGCTGAGGACAGGGCCTCAGTGATCTCTTAATACTTCTACCACCTCTTATTGCAGCCTGTTTGAGTGCCGAGCTTTCAGGACATGAACTCTTGAGGAAAACACACAAATTGTTTCCAAACTAGAGCAGGGGAGTTCTTATATTTTCAGGCTTCAAACTGTGAGCTCAATAAACCGCTTAAGTGACAGAAAATGTACTAAGAGTAATTATATACTGCTCACAAAAATATCTATAAACATAAATAGATGAATAAGCAGAAAGTAAAAGAATGGAAAATATACTATGTGAACACTAATCAAAAGAAAATTAGAGTAGTTATATTAATATCAGACAAAGATTTTTGAGCAATGAGTATTATTATGGGTGAAATAAGATCTTTCCATAATGATGTAGGTAACAAATCAAAAGAACATAAAAAACTAAATATTTACATGCCCAGTAAATGGCTTCAGAAGATGAAAAATATGCTAATAAAGCAGCAAGAAAAAGTGGACAATTTTACAAATTGGTTTAAAACTTCAACACTACTGTTTCATTAACTGATGTAAAACTAGCAGCCTGTATAGAACACTTGAATACTATAAAATAGACACACACATGAGAATGACTCAACTATCTACCAAAAATCCTAAATGCAAAGAACTCCAGAAATAGACTATTTCATTGGAACCTTCTAAGAAGACTTGGCACTAGTCTTCCTTAAACTCTTTTAAAATACTAAAGAATGTATTTCATAACTTATTCTATGAGGGCAGTATAACACTGATGCAAAGTAAGACAAAGCGTTACAAAAAAAAAAAGAAAGCCATAGATAAGTGACAATTATAAATATTGATGAAAAATCCTCAACAACTTGAACAAACAAATCTAGTACCACATAAAAAATCACAAATTACAAAATAGAATTTGTTCATTGTATATGTTGTTTGAAAATGGGAAAACAAATATAAACACTTTTTTGTAGAACTAAAAAGATTATCTCAAGAGACAGAAAAATATTTAACAAAATCCAATTATCCTTCATAAAAAAAGTACTCAACAAATTAGAGAAGGGCTTCACCAAACTA
The DNA here is from genome assembly GCA_002564305.1 of Octomys mimax. Classification (NCBI taxonomy): domain Eukaryota; kingdom Metazoa; phylum Chordata; class Mammalia; order Rodentia; family Octodontidae; genus Octomys; species Octomys mimax. Next base: position 11,654 of record NDGM011256623.1, read on the forward strand.
ATAAAGGGAAATTATGAAAACATACAGGTAGCATCATATTTGAGAAAGACTGAAAGAATTTCCCCAAGATTGAGAACAAGATAAGGATATCCATTCTTTGAATAAAATTCTATTAAAACTGCTATAAAGGCTCTAGTCACACTAGAAAAATTAATGACATTTGGGTGTATTAGAAAGAAAGCATGACTACACTATTTGAAGATGCTTAATTCTAATATGGAAAATCCTAGAGTTCATGTGTATGTGTGCACCCACACACTCTCACCCACAACTATTAGAGATAATAGACTAATCTCTTGCACACTATAAGAGCAGTATTTAAAAATCAGTTGTTTTCTACACATTAGAAACTTGTAATTCAAATGTTACTATTGATATTAAAATAAAGAAATTAAGAAAAATCCATTGATAATAGCATCAAAAAGTAATTGAGAATAAATTTTAACAAGAAAGTATGAGACTTTTACATTGGAAAATATTGCTGTAGAACTAAAGAAAAGCTAGGTAAGTAGAAAGATATCCTGAGTCCAAGTTTAATAATTTTAATAGAGTTTGAGACAGCAATATTTTCTAGCTTGGTCTATATAGTCAAAGTAATTACTGTAAAATTCCAATGACTTTTTCTTAGAAAGAATGAAAGATGGGCTGGTGAGAGGGATCAGTGGTCTAAAGCACCTACTTAGAACAAGCTTAGCAAGGCACAGGGACCGCAGTTCAATCC